>CAWVNO010001274.1:0-247500 GCA_963930645.1 Salticus scenicus
GATATATTTTATGTGGATATATAGTACTTTTTGCGATGTTATGTAACTTTTTAAATCAATAATACTTATAAATATTGCAAAAATGTTGAAGTACATTAAGGTTTAATACTTACTTAGTTATATTTTATATGTATATAGTACTTTTTGTGATACAAAATTTTCTCGGGGGATAGTAGTTTTCAAGCGATTTTAACCACAGGAATACACTCTGTTTAAGATAGAAATAGATGCACTAGTATTGAACATGCTGGCTTCTTTTATGGTCACGTGATCCAATCAGAAGCATGGATTTTTAATAATTGTAAAATTAAGTGATTTTAGTATACAAGTTTCGGAAAAAACCATGAAAACTTCAAACGAATAGTCTACAAGCTTTAAAATCTGTGATGCGCAAATTATTTGTTTTAACATGTTGATAAACTAGATTACATTAAAAGGTTTGGGTATTAAAATGATACATATTTGGCGTGATTAATAGGGGTTCTAAAGAATTTGGCTGCTTCACCTAGTGTATGAATTTAGCTTATATTTGGCGTTATTTCGCCAATAATTATTTTATCCGATTTTATCCGAAACTAGCGTAAATATGGGCTATGATATCTTTGAAAGACCCTCACGGAGAACTCTTCCTTTCAGGCCTAGAGCCCTAGTGCAGAAAATTGACCTTAATGTTAAGACTACTAAAACCTCACAAAAATATGTAAACGTTAGTTAATTCATTTTCTGTCCTCCTGGCAAAAACGCTCCCACAAAGCGACTGTTTTCGTCAATGAACAAAATGTAGAGATGTGAAAAAAATCTTCTTTACATACCTACTTTAAAAAGTTAGTAACTACTAAGACTAATTTAGGTTATACTTGTTAAAACTTTTATAAAATGTTGATAAAGAATGACTCTTCGTGAAAACAAATCGTTTCATCTGCCGAATATTAATTTTATTTTTTCATTTGCCAATTTTATTTTTTCTTTTATGATTATGATTTTAATAAAAAAAAAAAAATGTCTACCGATTTTTTTAAAATGTAACTGCATGAAAGTACCACTTTTTTTTTGAGTGTGTGTGTCTATAGCAAAAAGTAATAATAATAATAATAATAATAATAATAATCTATATTGTCCAGTGACACCTATAAAAATTAGGGATTTTTCTTCTCGTATCCATATATTATGAATTTAAATTAAGGTGTACTGATCATTTGAGGTAAAAATGTTTCCACCACTGTGTAAAGTAGCTATTGAATCAGTTTTTATAATCCTTTTCATTCAATTTTGTGTCCTCTCTCCTCTCTCCTCTAAAATTACCTCTTTTTCAAATTGAATGTCTTCTATTTTCTTATAAAATGAAAGACATTGCGTGATTTTTCCTCTTTTTCCAATAAAAAAAATCTGGTCACCTTATACGTAAAAAATAGAGTAAGTTAATCATATTTTGTGGCGAGTAACTTTTTTATTTCAGCGAGTGTAATCTAAGTTGAAATTTCGGGCCCTGGGCTACACATATATTCATGGAGATACAATGGTTTTTTAAAAAAATTGCAAAGAAAATTGCCACTTTTTAATTATAACACGTAGGGTATTAAACACAGTACAAAGTCATTTTTTGGAAACCTGGCATACAGCATTAGATAACATAATGCAATTAGAATGCATAAATGTTAAATATCTTAAGAAATATTAGCACTTTTACTAATTAATTTTTAATTACGCATGCACAAGCTTTTAAACTAGTTGGCATAGGTGGACTCTGCTCAGTTCCCTATCATATTTATGTTCTCATAAATTTCTAGTGCGAGACATATTATAATCATGTTAAAAGAAATGAATTTGACCAAAGCTTGATACAGTCACACAATGAAATCCCCGCATAATAGGCTATCCACCGTTCACCTCGATATACTTATCTTATTCTAATCTATTAATTTATTTTATCAGGGTCAATTCCGTTGTTTAGTTTTCATGCTACTATTTCCAATGCAATAATCCTCAAAATTCAGATTTATATGAAAAATTTACAATTTCGTTATGTTGATAAAATCGTAAATTACGAATAATTTACGAAATTTTCCTATTAGAATATTTGTATTCAATCATGATCAAACAAATATCATAAATGTAATTTTGAAGTTGTCTAATGTATTTATGATCCTCAAAATGGAAGTTTATGCTCAATTTTGCCTTATTCTGACATGTTAAGTAAATCATAAATTCCAAATAACTTACGGATTTTTTAAATTGGAAAAATCATAATCTATGATATTCATGCCAGTATCCAAAATAATATTTAAAAAGTGGTTCGACATCTTTACGATGAAAATATCCCTCAAGATTGACGTTTATGTGAAATTTTGCTCTATTCTGCCATGTTAAGAAATTCGTAAGTTTCCAGTAGCTTACGAAATTTTTAATTAGAAAATTCATAGTCATTAATATTCATGTCAGTGTTCTAAATAATATTTCAAAAGTAGTCTGGCATCTTTACGATGAAAATATCTCTCAAAATTGATGTTTATGTGAAATTTTGCCCTATACTGCCATGTTAAGGAATTCCTAAATTTCCAATAACTTGCGAAATTTTCAAAGTAGCATATTTATAGTTACTGATGTTCATTCCGGCATCAAAACTGATATTTTAAAACTGGTCTGACATTTTTACAGTAAAAAATTTCCATTTAATGCACGTTTAAGTGAATTTTTGTCCTATTTTCCTCCCATATTAAGAAAATCGTAAATTTCCAATAACTTACGAAGTTTTTTAATTCGAATGTTGCAAATGAATAGGGTTCTTGCCAGTGTCGAAAGTAATATTTTAAAACTGATTTGACCTCTCTGCGACCATTTGTTCGTGAGATATCGTGTAAACAGTCTAACAAATTAACGGACTAACACACTAACACACTAACGGACTAACCCACTAACAGGCACCCTACAGACAGAAGTAGTTGAAAATTGTTCGTTCACCAACTGCTGCACCGCTGCACGGGCGAGCCGTGCTGCTGCCGCACCGTTATCTTATCAACATCCGGTGACGCATGACCTTATAAAAGATAAGGAGGGTTAGAATTAAGATCTTATCTTTAATGATAATGAATATTATTTACATTAATTAATGATTAATCTTAATTAGGATTTTAAAAGAGTTATGGTAATTTTAAACTTAGAAAAAAAAATTATGATTTAAAAAAAGAGAATTTCTTATGTTTGATGAGATTTTTCTGGAAGGTTAGAATTAAGATCTTATCTTTAATGATAATGAATATTATTTACATTAATTATTGATTTATCTTAATTAGGATTTTAAAAGAATTATGGTAATTTGAAATAGTTAGAATTATTTTAAACTTAGAAAAAAAAAAAAAAATAAGATTTAAAAATGTAATTTTAATTATGGTTTTAATTATCACTGTCATCTATTAGTTGATTTGAGAGAATTTATAAAAATAAGGAATTTAACGGGAGGTAATGTATTTCGAGGACTTAGCATTTTTCGAGATGGTTAGAGAATTCGATCAGAGCTTTTTTAAATTGGTTTAAACATTTTTCTTATACGACCATGACTTTGCTATTTAGAAATTAGGTTAAAGGGAGATAAATATTTTTTTAATAAAGAGATAAGTGCATGATTTTTGTGTTATATGTAGTAATAATTGTGAAATCTAGTGTTTATCTTTGAAATAGAGTATTTAAAGAACTTTATCAGTGTACTTTCTTAAATTACAGGATGTTGATATTATCTTGGAATTTTTTTTTTTTTGTTTGAACTTCCATTTTATAATAAAATAGTTATATTTCAAATAAATAGAGATTCTTGTAAATGAGTTGTCTTAGAAATTTTGTGAAAGAAAATTGAAATAATGTGGTAAGTGCGTATTTTCGGATATATGTAGAAATAGTGATTAAGACTTGTGTTTATCTTTGCATTACAGGAAATGTTTAAACATGAGATCTTGATTATACACTTTTAAATAGATAATGAGTCTTTTAAATGAGTTGTATTAGAAATTATGTAAGAAGATATTTTTATGTACTTAATTGTTAGATAAGTAGTTTTCGTTTAAAAATATGTGATTCAAGATGAAACTTTGATAGTGAATTCATTAAATTATTCACCTTAAAGTGAAAATACTATACTACAGAGTTACCATTTATTTAATTCATTAAAAAATATGCTTCTTTTCTACACTTTCAAAGAAACAAATGAGTGATAAGCTTATTTCTTATCGACCATGTTGATACTACGTCATACTACGATAAACTCATTTTGTTTGATTATCTTATATAGTTCTACTAAACTAGTTAAAAAACTTTTTGAATTATTCACCTTAAAATGAAAATACTATACTACAGAGTTACCATTTATTTAATTCATTAAAAAATATGCTTCTTGAAAATAATGAGCTATCTAGAAGTTTTTTTTCATTGATATGTAGGATAAATTTATTTAATAATATTAATTTAAGAACTTTATTTTATAAATTAACTTCTATCAACCAATAACATTTTACCACGCAACAGAGTTATAGTAGATTTTATTTAACTTATCATAAGCTAAAATCAAACCATGCACTTATTAATCTTATATTCATGTATTTGCATATTTTGTATATTTTTGCATCCTTTAGTATTTTAGTTATGTAATATTTTAAAATGTGATTGGAAAAAAAATATTTCGCATTATAAATGTAATTTAAGTTTATGCACGCACACACATAGAAAAATTTAATTATTTATTTTTTAATCTTAATTGATTAAAACAGAAATTTTAAAGTTAAGCATATGTACATTGCGAAATTGATTAAGATTTAATATTACAAACTTAATTATATTGAGTGAAATTAGGATGTAGCTTATTAGATGTCCAATAGTTATAAATGATGTAAAAATGTTGAAATACATTAAGATTTATTACTTACTTAGATATATTTTATGTGCATATTTAGTACTTTTTGTGATGTAATGTAGCTTATTAGATGTCCAATAGTTATAAATGATGCAATAATGTTGAAGTACATTAAGGTTTAATACTTGCTTAGATATATTTTATGTGGATATATAGTACTTTTTGCGATGTTATGTAACTTTTTAAATGAATAATACTTATAAATATTGCAAAAATGTTGAAGTACATTAAGGTTTAATAGCTGCTTAGATATATTTTATGTGCATATATAGTACTTTTTGTGATGTAATGTAGCTTATTAGGTGAACGATAGTTATAAATGATGTAAAAATGTTGAAATACATTAAGATTTATTACTTACTTAGTTATATTTTATGTGCATATTTAGTACTTTTTGTGATGTAATGTAGCTTATTAGATGTCCAATAGTTATAAATGATGCAAAAATGTTGAAGTACATTAAGGTTTAATAGCTGCTTAGATATATTTTATGTGCATATATAGTACTTTTTGTGATGTAATGTAGCTTATTAGATGTCCAATAGTTATAAATGATACAAAAATGTTGAAGTACATTAAGGTTTAATAGCTGCTTAGATATATTTTATGTGCATATATAGTACTTTTGTGATGTAATGTAGCTTATTAGATGTCTAATAGTTATAAATGATGCAAAAATGTTGAAGTACATTAAGGTTTAATAGCTGCATAGTTATATTTTATGAATTTATATAGTACTTTTTGTGATGATATGTGACTTATTAGGTGAACGATAATTATAAATGATGCAAAAATGTTGAAGTACATTAAGGTTTAATACTTGCTTAGATATATTTTATGTGGATATATAGTACTTTTTGCGATGTTATGTAACTTTTTAAATCAATAATACTTATAAATATTGCAAAAATGTTGAAGTACATTAAGGTTTAATACTTACTTAGTTATATTTTATATGTATATAGTACTTTTTGTGATACAAAATTTTCTCGGGGGATAGTAGTTTTCAAGCGATTTTAACCACAGGAATACACTCTGTTTAAGATAGAAATAGATGCACTAGTATTGAACATGCTGGCTTCTTTTATGGTCACGTGATCCAATCAGAAGCATGGATTTTTAATAATTGTAAAATTAAGTGATTTTAGTATACAAGTTTCGGAAAAAACCATGAAAAACTTCAAACGAATAGTCTACAAGCTTTAAAATCTGTGATGCGCAAATTATTTGTTTTAACATGTTGATAAACTAGATTACATTAAAAGGTTTGGGTATTAAAATGATACATATTTGGCGTGATTAATAGGGGTTCTAAAGAATTTGGCTGCTTCACCTAGTGTATGAATTTAGCTTATATTTGGCGTTATTTCGCCAATAATTATTTTATCCGATTTTATCCGAAACTAGCGTAAATATGGGCTATGATATCTTTGAAAGACCCTCACGGAGAACTCTTCCTTTCAGGCCTAGAGCCCTAGTGCAGAAAATTGACCTTAATGTTAAGACTACTAAAACCTCACAAAAATATGTAAACGTTAGTTAAATTCATTTTCTGTCCTCCTGGCAAAAACGCTCCCACAAAGCGACTGTTTTCGTCAATGAACAAAATGTAGAGATGTGAAAAAAATCTTCTTTACATACCTACTTTAAAAAGTTAGTAACTACTAAGACTAATTTAGGTTATACTTGTTAAAACTTTTATAAAATGTTGATAAAGAATGACTCTTCGTGAAAACAAATCGTTTCATCTGCCGAATATTAATTTTATTTTTTCATTTGCCAATTTTATTTTTTCTTTTATGATTATGATTTTAATAAAAAAAAAAAAAATGTCTACCGATTTTTTTAAAATGTAACTGCATGAAAGTACCACTTTTTTTTTGAGTGTGTGTGTCTATAGCAAAAAGTAATAATAATAATAATAATAATAATAATAATCTATATTGTCCAGTGACACCTATAAAAATTAGGGATTTTTCTTCTCGTATCCATATATTATGAATTTAAATTAAGGTGTACTGATCATTTGAGGTAAAAATGTTTCCACCACTGTGTAAAGTAGCTATTGAATCAGTTTTTATAATCCTTTTCATTCAATTTTGTGTCCTCTCTCCTCTCTCCTCTAAAATTACCTCTTTTTCAAAATTGAATGTCTTCTATTTTCTTATAAAATGAAAGACATTGCGTGATTTTTCCTCTTTTTCCAATAAAAAAAATCTGGTCACCTTATACGTAAAAAATAGAGTAAGTTAATCATATTTTGTGGCGAGTAACTTTTTTATTTCAGCGAGTGTAATCTAAGTTGAAATTTCGGGCCCTGGGCTACACATATATTCATGGAGATACAATGGTTTTTTAAAAAATTGCAAAGAAAATTGCCACTTTTTTAATTATAACACGTAGGGTATTAAACACAGTACAAAGTCATTTTTTGGAAACCTGGCATACAGCATTAGATAACATAATGCAATTAGAATGCATAAATGTTAAATATCTTAAGAAATATTAGCACTTTTACTAATTAATTTTTAATTACGCATGCACAAGCTTTTAAACTAGTTGGCATAGGTGGACTCTGCTCAGTTCCCTATCATATTTATGTTCTCATAAATTTCTAGTGCGAGACATATTATAATCATGTTAAAAGAAATGAATTTGACCAAAGCTTGATACAGTCACACAATGAAATCCCCGCATAATAGGCTATCCACCGTTCACCTCGATATACTTATCTTATTCTAATCTATTAATTTATTTTATCAGGGTCAATTCCGTTGTTTAGTTTTCATGCTACTATTTCCAATGCAATAATCCTCAAAATTCAGATTTATATGAAAAATTTACAATTTCGTTATGTTGATAAAATCGTAAATTACGAATAATTTACGAAATTTTCCTATTAGAATATTTGTATTCAATCATGATCAAACAAATATCATAAATGTAATTTTGAAGTTGTCTAATGTATTTATGATCCTCAAAATGGAAGTTTATGCTCAATTTTGCCTTATTCTGACATGTTAAGTAAATCATAAATTCCAAATAACTTACGGATTTTTTAAATTGGAAAAATCATAATCTATGATATTCATGCCAGTATCCAAAATAATATTTAAAAAGTGGTTCGACATCTTTACGATGAAAATATCCCTCAAGATTGACGTTTATGTGAAATTTTGCTCTATTCTGCCATGTTAAGAAATTCGTAAGTTTCCAGTAGCTTACGAAATTTTTAATTAGAAAATTCATAGTCATTAATATTCATGTCAGTGTTCTAAATAATATTTCAAAAGTAGTCTGGCATCTTTACGATGAAAATATCTCTCAAAATTGATGTTTATGTGAAATTTTGCCCTATACTGCCATGTTAAGGAATTCCTAAATTTCCAATAACTTGCGAAATTTTCAAAGTAGCATATTTATAGTTACTGATGTTCATTCCGGCATCAAAACTGATATTTTAAAACTGGTCTGACATTTTTACAGTAAAAAATTTCCATTTAATGCACGTTTAAGTGAATTTTTGTCCTATTCTCCCATATTAAGAAAATCGTAAATTTCCAATAACTTACGAAGTTTTTTAATTCGAATGTTGCAAATGAATAGGGTTCTTGCCAGTGTCGAAAGTAATATTTTAAAACTGATTTGACCTCTCTGCGACCATTTGTTCGTGAGATATCGTGTAAACAGTCTAACAAATTAACGGACTAACACACTAACACACTAACGGACTAACCCACTAACAGGCACCCTACAGACAGAAGTAGTTGAAAATTGTTCGTTCACCAACTGCTGCACCGCTGCACGGGCGAGCCGTGCTGCTGCCGCACCGTTATCTTATCAACATCCGGTGACGCATGACCTTATAAAAGATAAGGAGGGTTAGAATTAAGTTCTTATCTTTAATGATAATGAATATTATTTACATTAATTAATGATTAATCTTAATTAGGATTTTAAAAGAGTTATGGTAATTTTAAACTTAGAAAAAAAAATTATGATTTAAAAAAAGAGAATTTCTTATGTTTGATGAGATTTTTCTGGAAGGTTAGAATTAAGATCTTATCTTTAATGATAATGAATATTATTTACATTAATTATTGATTTATCTTAATTAGGATTTTAAAAGAATTATGGTAATTTGAAATAGTTAGAATTATTTTAAACTTAGAAAAAAAAAAAAAATAAGATTTAAAAATGTAATTTTAATTATGGTTTTAATTATCACTGTCATCTATTAGTTGATTTGAGAGAATTTATAAAAATAAGGAATTTAACGGGAGGTAATGTATTTCGAGGACTTAGCATTTTTCGAGATGGTTAGAGAATTCGATCAGAGCTTTTTTAAATTGGTTTAAACATTTTTCTTATACGACCATGACTTTGCTATTTAGAAATTAGGTTAAAGGGAGATAAATATTTTTTTAATAAAGAGATAAGTGCATGATTTTTGTGTTATATGTAGTAATAATTGTGAAATCTAGTGTTTATCTTTGAAATAGAGTATTTAAAGAACTTTATCAGTGTACTTTCTTAAATTACAGGATGTTGATATTATCTTGGAATTTTTTTTTTTTTTTTGTTTGAACTTCCATTTTATAATAAAATAGTTATATTTCAAATAAATAGAGATTCTTGTAAATGAGTTGTCTTAGAAATTTTGTGAAAGAAAATTGAAATAATGTGGTAAGTGCGTATTTTCGGATATATGTAGAAATAGTGATTAAGACTTGTGTTTATCTTTGCATTACAGGAAATGTTTAAACATGAGATCTTGATTATACACTTTTAAATAGATAATGAGTCTTTTAAATGAGTTGTATTAGAAATTATGTAAGAAGATATTTTTATGTACTTAATTGTTAGATAAGTAGTTTTCGTTTAAAAATATGTGATTCAAGATGAAACTTTGATAGTGAATTCATTAAATTATTCACCTTAAAGTGAAAATACTATACTACAGAGTTACCATTTATTTAATTCATTAAAAAATATGCTTCTTTTCTACACTTTCAAAGAAACAAATGAGTGATAAGCTTATTTCTTATCGACCATGTTGATACTACGTCATACTACGATAAACTCATTTTGTTTGATTATCTTATATAGTTCTACTAAACTAGTTAAAAAACTTTTTGAATTATTCACCTTAAAATGAAAATACTATACTACAGAGTTACCATTTATTTAATTCATTAAAAAATATGCTTCTTGAAAATAATGAGCTATCTAGAAGTTTTTTTTCATTGATATGTAGGATAAATTTATTTAATAATATTAATTTAAGAACTTTATTTTATAAATTAACTTCTATCAACCAATAACATTTTACCACGCAACAGAGTTATAGTAGATTTTATTTAACTTATCATAAGCTAAAATCAAACCATGCACTTATTAATCTTATATTCATGTATTTGCATATTTTGTATATTTTTGCATCCTTTAGTATTTTAGTTATGTAATATTTTAAAATGTGATTGGAAAAAAAATATTTCGCATTATAAATGTAATTTAAGTTTATGCACGCACACACATAGAAAAATTTAATTATTTATTTTTTAATCTTAATTGATTAAAACAGAAATTTTAAAGTTAAGCATATGTACATTGCGAAATTGATTAAGATTTAATATTACAAACTTAATTATATTGAGTGAAATTAGGATGTAGCTTATTAGATGTCCAATAGTTATAAATGATGTAAAAATGTTGAAATACATTAAGATTTATTACTTACTTAGATATATTTTATGTGCATATTTAGTACTTTTTGTGATGTAATGTAGCTTATTAGATGTCCAATAGTTATAAATGATGCAATAATGTTGAAGTACATTAAGGTTTAATACTTGCTTAGATATATTTTATGTGGATATATAGTACTTTTTGCGATGTTATGTAACTTTTTAAATGAATAATACTTATAAATATTGCAAAAATGTTGAAGTACATTAAGGTTTAATAGCTGCTTAGATATATTTTATGTGCATATATAGTACTTTTTGTGATGTAATGTAGCTTATTAGGTGAACGATAGTTATAAATGATGTAAAAATGTTGAAATACATTAAGATTTATTACTTACTTAGTTATATTTTATGTGCATATTTAGTACTTTTTGTGATGTAATGTAGCTTATTAGATGTCCAATAGTTATAAATGATGCAAAAATGTTGAAGTACATTAAGGTTTAATAGCTGCTTAGATATATTTTATGTGCATATATAGTACTTTTTGTGATGTAATGTAGCTTATTAGATGTCCAATAGTTATAAATGATACAAAAATGTTGAAGTACATTAAGGTTTAATAGCTGCTTAGATATATTTTATGTGCATATATAGTACTTTTGTGATGTAATGTAGCTTATTAGATGTCTAATAGTTATAAATGATGCAAAAATGTTGAAGTACATTAAGGTTTAATAGCTGCATAGTTATATTTTATGAATTTATATAGTACTTTTTGTGATGATATGTGACTTATTAGGTGAACGATAATTATAAATGATGCAAAAATGTTGAAGTACATTAAGGTTTAATACTTGCTTAGATATATTTTATGTGGATATATAGTACTTTTTGCGATGTTATGTAACTTTTTAAATCAATAATACTTATAAATATTGCAAAAATGTTGAAGTACATTAAGGTTTAATACTTACTTAGTTATATTTTATATGTATATAGTACTTTTTGTGATACAAAATTTTCTCGGGGGATAGTAGTTTTCAAGCGATTTTAACCACAGGAATACACTCTGTTTAAGATAGAAATAGATGCACTAGTATTGAACATGCTGGCTTCTTTTATGGTCACGTGATCCAATCAGAAGCATGGATTTTTAATAATTGTAAAATTAAGTGATTTTAGTATACAAGTTTCGGAAAAAACCATGAAAAACTTCAAACGAATAGTCTACAAGCTTTAAAATCTGTGATGCGCAAATTATTTGTTTTAACATGTTGATAAACTAGATTACATTAAAAGGTTTGGGTATTAAAATGATACATATTTGGCGTGATTAATAGGGGTTCTAAAGAATTTGGCTGCTTCACCTAGTGTATGAATTTAGCTTATATTTGGCGTTATTTCGCCAATAATTATTTTATCCGATTTTATCCGAAACTAGCGTAAATATGGGCTATGATATCTTTGAAAGACCCTCACGGAGAACTCTTCCTTTCAGGCCTAGAGCCCTAGTGCAGAAAATTGACCTTAATGTTAAGACTACTAAAACCTCACAAAAATATGTAAACGTTAGTTAAATTCATTTTCTGTCCTCCTGGCAAAAACGCTCCCACAAAGCGACTGTTTTCGTCAATGAACAAAATGTAGAGATGTGAAAAAAATCTTCTTTACATACCTACTTTAAAAAGTTAGTAACTACTAAGACTAATTTAGGTTATACTTGTTAAAACTTTTATAAAATGTTGATAAAGAATGACTCTTCGTGAAAACAAATCGTTTCATCTGCCGAATATTAATTTTATTTTTTCATTTGCCAATTTTATTTTTTCTTTTATGATTATGATTTTAATAAAAAAAAAAAAAATGTCTACCGATTTTTTTAAAATGTAACTGCATGAAAGTACCACTTTTTTTTTGAGTGTGTGTGTCTATAGCAAAAAGTAATAATAATAATAATAATAATAATAATAATCTATATTGTCCAGTGACACCTATAAAAATTAGGGATTTTTCTTCTCGTATCCATATATTATGAATTTAAATTAAGGTGTACTGATCATTTGAGGTAAAAATGTTTCCACCACTGTGTAAAGTAGCTATTGAATCAGTTTTTATAATCCTTTTCATTCAATTTTGTGTCCTCTCTCCTCTCTCCTCTAAAATTACCTCTTTTTCAAAATTGAATGTCTTCTATTTTCTTATAAAATGAAAGACATTGCGTGATTTTTCCTCTTTTTCCAATAAAAAAAATCTGGTCACCTTATACGTAAAAAATAGAGTAAGTTAATCATATTTTGTGGCGAGTAACTTTTTTATTTCAGCGAGTGTAATCTAAGTTGAAATTTCGGGCCCTGGGCTACACATATATTCATGGAGATACAATGGTTTTTTAAAAAATTGCAAAGAAAATTGCCACTTTTTTAATTATAACACGTAGGGTATTAAACACAGTACAAAGTCATTTTTTGGAAACCTGGCATACAGCATTAGATAACATAATGCAATTAGAATGCATAAATGTTAAATATCTTAAGAAATATTAGCACTTTTACTAATTAATTTTTAATTACGCATGCACAAGCTTTTAAACTAGTTGGCATAGGTGGACTCTGCTCAGTTCCCTATCATATTTATGTTCTCATAAATTTCTAGTGCGAGACATATTATAATCATGTTAAAAGAAATGAATTTGACCAAAGCTTGATACAGTCACACAATGAAATCCCCGCATAATAGGCTATCCACCGTTCACCTCGATATACTTATCTTATTCTAATCTATTAATTTATTTTATCAGGGTCAATTCCGTTGTTTAGTTTTCATGCTACTATTTCCAATGCAATAATCCTCAAAATTCAGATTTATATGAAAAATTTACAATTTCGTTATGTTGATAAAATCGTAAATTACGAATAATTTACGAAATTTTCCTATTAGAATATTTGTATTCAATCATGATCAAACAAATATCATAAATGTAATTTTGAAGTTGTCTAATGTATTTATGATCCTCAAAATGGAAGTTTATGCTCAATTTTGCCTTATTCTGACATGTTAAGTAAATCATAAATTCCAAATAACTTACGGATTTTTTAAATTGGAAAAATCATAATCTATGATATTCATGCCAGTATCCAAAATAATATTTAAAAAGTGGTTCGACATCTTTACGATGAAAATATCCCTCAAGATTGACGTTTATGTGAAATTTTGCTCTATTCTGCCATGTTAAGAAATTCGTAAGTTTCCAGTAGCTTACGAAATTTTTAATTAGAAAATTCATAGTCATTAATATTCATGTCAGTGTTCTAAATAATATTTCAAAAGTAGTCTGGCATCTTTACGATGAAAATATCTCTCAAAATTGATGTTTATGTGAAATTTTGCCCTATACTGCCATGTTAAGGAATTCCTAAATTTCCAATAACTTGCGAAATTTTCAAAGTAGCATATTTATAGTTACTGATGTTCATTCCGGCATCAAAACTGATATTTTAAAACTGGTCTGACATTTTTACAGTAAAAAATTTCCATTTAATGCACGTTTAAGTGAATTTTTGTCCTATTCTCCCATATTAAGAAAATCGTAAATTTCCAATAACTTACGAAGTTTTTTAATTCGAATGTTGCAAATGAATAGGGTTCTTGCCAGTGTCGAAAGTAATATTTTAAAACTGATTTGACCTCTCTGCGACCATTTGTTCGTGAGATATCGTGTAAACAGTCTAACAAATTAACGGACTAACACACTAACACACTAACGGACTAACCCACTAACAGGCACCCTACAGACAGAAGTAGTTGAAAATTGTTCGTTCACCAACTGCTGCACCGCTGCACGGGCGAGCCGTGCTGCTGCCGCACCGTTATCTTATCAACATCCGGTGACGCATGACCTTATAAAAGATAAGGAGGGTTAGAATTAAGTTCTTATCTTTAATGATAATGAATATTATTTACATTAATTAATGATTAATCTTAATTAGGATTTTAAAAGAGTTATGGTAATTTTAAACTTAGAAAAAAAAATTATGATTTAAAAAAAGAGAATTTCTTATGTTTGATGAGATTTTTCTGGAAGGTTAGAATTAAGATCTTATCTTTAATGATAATGAATATTATTTACATTAATTATTGATTTATCTTAATTAGGATTTTAAAAGAATTATGGTAATTTGAAATAGTTAGAATTATTTTAAACTTAGAAAAAAAAAAAAAATAAGATTTAAAAATGTAATTTTAATTATGGTTTTAATTATCACTGTCATCTATTAGTTGATTTGAGAGAATTTATAAAAATAAGGAATTTAACGGGAGGTAATGTATTTCGAGGACTTAGCATTTTTCGAGATGGTTAGAGAATTCGATCAGAGCTTTTTTAAATTGGTTTAAACATTTTTCTTATACGACCATGACTTTGCTATTTAGAAATTAGGTTAAAGGGAGATAAATATTTTTTTAATAAAGAGATAAGTGCATGATTTTTGTGTTATATGTAGTAATAATTGTGAAATCTAGTGTTTATCTTTGAAATAGAGTATTTAAAGAACTTTATCAGTGTACTTTCTTAAATTACAGGATGTTGATATTATCTTGGAATTTTTTTTTTTTTTGTTTGAACTTCCATTTTATAATAAAATAGTTATATTTCAAATAAATAGAGATTCTTGTAAATGAGTTGTCTTAGAAATTTTGTGAAAGAAAATTGAAATAATGTGGTAAGTGCGTATTTTCGGATATATGTAGAAATAGTGATTAAGACTTGTGTTTATCTTTGCATTACAGGAAATGTTTAAACATGAGATCTTGATTATACACTTTTAAATAGATAATGAGTCTTTTAAATGAGTTGTATTAGAAATTATGTAAGAAGATATTTTTATGTACTTAATTGTTAGATAAGTAGTTTTCGTTTAAAAATATGTGATTCAAGATGAAACTTTGATAGTGAATTCATTAAATTATTCACCTTAAAGTGAAAATACTATACTACAGAGTTACCATTTATTTAATTCATTAAAAAATATGCTTCTTTTCTACACTTTCAAAGAAACAAATGAGTGATAAGCTTATTTCTTATCGACCATGTTGATACTACGTCATACTACGATAAACTCATTTTGTTTGATTATCTTATATAGTTCTACTAAACTAGTTAAAAAACTTTTTGAATTATTCACCTTAAAATGAAAATACTATACTACAGAGTTACCATTTATTTAATTCATTAAAAAATATGCTTCTTGAAAATAATGAGCTATCTAGAAGTTTTTTTTCATTGATATGTAGGATAAATTTATTTAATAATATTAATTTAAGAACTTTATTTTATAAATTAACTTCTATCAACCAATAACATTTTACCACGCAACAGAGTTATAGTAGATTTTATTTAACTTATCATAAGCTAAAATCAAACCATGCACTTATTAATCTTATATTCATGTATTTGCATATTTTGTATATTTTTGCATCCTTTAGTATTTTAGTTATGTAATATTTTAAAATGTGATTGGAAAAAAAATATTTCGCATTATAAATGTAATTTAAGTTTATGCACGCACACACATAGAAAAATTTAATTATTTATTTTTTAATCTTAATTGATTAAAACAGAAATTTTAAAGTTAAGCATATGTACATTGCGAAATTGATTAAGATTTAATATTACAAACTTAATTATATTGAGTGAAATTAGGATGTAGCTTATTAGATGTCCAATAGTTATAAATGATGTAAAAATGTTGAAATACATTAAGATTTATTACTTACTTAGATATATTTTATGTGCATATTTAGTACTTTTTGTGATGTAATGTAGCTTATTAGATGTCCAATAGTTATAAATGATGCAATAATGTTGAAGTACATTAAGGTTTAATACTTGCTTAGATATATTTTATGTGGATATATAGTACTTTTTGCGATGTTATGTAACTTTTTAAATGAATAATACTTATAAATATTGCAAAAATGTTGAAGTACATTAAGGTTTAATAGCTGCTTAGATATATTTTATGTGCATATATAGTACTTTTTGTGATGTAATGTAGCTTATTAGGTGAACGATAGTTATAAATGATGTAAAAATGTTGAAATACATTAAGATTTATTACTTACTTAGTTATATTTTATGTGCATATTTAGTACTTTTTGTGATGTAATGTAGCTTATTAGATGTCCAATAGTTATAAATGATGCAAAAATGTTGAAGTACATTAAGGTTTAATAGCTGCTTAGATATATTTTATGTGCATATATAGTACTTTTTGTGATGTAATGTAGCTTATTAGATGTCCAATAGTTATAAATGATACAAAAATGTTGAAGTACATTAAGGTTTAATAGCTGCTTAGATATATTTTATGTGCATATATAGTACTTTTGTGATGTAATGTAGCTTATTAGATGTCTAATAGTTATAAATGATGCAAAAATGTTGAAGTACATTAAGGTTTAATAGCTGCATAGTTATATTTTATGAATTTATATAGTACTTTTTGTGATGATATGTGACTTATTAGGTGAACGATAATTATAAATGATGCAAAAATGTTGAAGTACATTAAGGTTTAATACTTGCTTAGATATATTTTATGTGGATATATAGTACTTTTTGCGATGTTATGTAACTTTTTAAATCAATAATACTTATAAATATTGCAAAAATGTTGAAGTACATTAAGGTTTAATACTTACTTAGTTATATTTTATATGTATATAGTACTTTTTGTGATACAAAATTTTCTCGGGGGATAGTAGTTTTCAAGCGATTTTAACCACAGGAATACACTCTGTTTAAGATAGAAATAGATGCACTAGTATTGAACATGCTGGCTTCTTTTATGGTCACGTGATCCAATCAGAAGCATGGATTTTTAATAATTGTAAAATTAAGTGATTTTAGTATACAAGTTTCGGAAAAAACCATGAAAAACTTCAAACGAATAGTCTACAAGCTTTAAAATCTGTGATGCGCAAATTATTTGTTTTAACATGTTGATAAACTAGATTACATTAAAAGGTTTGGGTATTAAAATGATACATATTTGGCGTGATTAATAGGGGTTCTAAAGAATTTGGCTGCTTCACCTAGTGTATGAATTTAGCTTATATTTGGCGTTATTTCGCCAATAATTACAAATTTGGTGGTAAACCTACAGTATAAATGCACTCGCAAAGAAATTTTAATCAGTTGCTGCTATATTTTTGAGGAGTGCGCACGTTTAATTTTATAACTTCGATTTTGTATAACACTCTACTTTTTAGTGAGAGAGATGGATTTATCTGAAAAGATCCCTATTTCAAATGAGTTGTCATCAAACTTGTATACTAAGAAACTACCGAAAACTTTTAGTTGTGTTTCTTGCAGTGTGGTATTTAAACGAAAATGGGATTTGCTTCGACACATGAAAATTCATCTCAACGAAAAATCTTTTATTTGCAATGAATGCTCGAAAGCATTTACCAGATCAGATGAGTTAAAGAGACATTTAAAAATTCATGAAAATATTCCTATTGAACATAGATGTAAGCAATGTAGCGAATCCTTTAATCGCAAGTATCAGTTGCTGATGCATATTAGAAAAAACCATCAAAAACCTTTACCAGTGCATTCTTGTGATCGATGTGCAGAAACATTTAGACAGAAATATAAATTATTAGAGCATGTTAGAGAAAATCATCGAAAACCCTTATCGCAAGCAGCATTAAAGGGATTGACAAATTCTGACCGAGATCTTCTGAAGGAGAAAATTATGCATTTTAAAAGAAAAAATGCACTTAATACATTTACAATAACCACATTTGATAATAAAAACAAAGATTTGGATTTGACGTCATTTTTTAATAATTTAAGAACTGACATTTTAAACGAATTAAACTTTCAATTAAATGACCAAGGAACATTGAACATAATGCAAAAATTCATAAAAAGACTTTACATAATCACAGTTGTGACGAATGTAGTGAAGTGTTTAGGACTAAACAAGATTTATTGAATCATAAAAAAATGGTACATCGAAAGGTTTTACCTGAATATCTATGCGTAGAATGCAACGAAAGTTTTCGATATAAGTATGAATTATTACGTCATAACAGAAAAAATCATCGTAAAGATTCTTCTGCTTACGTATGTACAAAATGCAATGAACGAAATACTCTGCCGATCAACAACTTAGACAGTGAAAATATGAACTTAACGAATTTTTTGAATAATTTGAATACTGCTTTTTTAACCAACACCTATTCTTTAGCCAAAAGCTTTCATGATGAAAATAACAATACGTATTTTTTAATATTTTTAAATAATGAAAATATGAATACCGAACGCATAACACAAAATATTGACTCACCAACCAACAACTTTGAGAGTGCAAATGCGAACTTAACGAATTTTTCAGATAATCAAAATATTGTTTTCGGTTCATCAACCAGTGAAAATGTGATCTTATCAAATGTTTTGGATAATAATGAAAATGCATACAACGTTTTACCCACTGCTAATGGAAATATGAATACTGAATGTTTGACACAAAGTAATATTTATGACTCACCAATGAACAACTTTCAGAATATAAATGTGGACTTTACGAATTTTAATGTAGAGTGTATGAGTAATCAAAATAATTTTTCACCGGTGAGTGTTGATAACGACTTGTTGACATTTTTGGATAATTTTAATGTAGAATGTATAACTCAATGTAACCTTAACGATTCAACAACAATTTAGATTTTTATGAACCTGTTTTTATATTGACAATAATAATGTAAAATAAATTATTTTAATCAAAAATTGTGTTTTTATTATGAAATTACTTTCTACACACCATTTTATATTACAATAGATACGTTAAGTCACGAAAAAAATCTAAACATGTATAAATATATTTTTGCTTTCTTATTAACTAAATCGTTTAATACATTTATATACAATAAGACTTGGTGATTTTAATTCGTTTTAAAGAAATTCTCTCCCAACAAATTGGAATGGGACGAAGTGACTTATAAAAACCGTAAAATTAAGAACTCTAATATTGCTGATTTATTAAATATTTTCTACGAATAAGAAAGTGCCTCTCAATGCACAGGGCAAATTGTTGCAAGCTCTTAATGATATGCCTAAAACCTTTATTAAAAACAAATTTTTGTTATCTTCTGTACCCAAAAGTAGCCCCACCTATTGGTTAAATTATTAATATAAAACACTGATCTCTTTATTTATGTTTAAATAAAAATATGTTTATGTTTATTATGTTTAAATATAAAAACTGGACTTACCTCAACACAGTTGTTAATTTGCGTCCTTCTCTTCTACTCGCACAGTGTGAAATGAGCGATAACGCTATTTCTTATCAAGGTCACGTGGTAAGCTTTCTTATCTACTACGTCACATGACATTGTCTACTATGACGTATCTAGCACGTATCTACTACGTCGCATATACTACATTAGTGTAGGGTTTGTTTTTAGCTTACTACGTCATAGTAGACAATGTCATGTGACGTAGTAGATAAGAAAGCTTATTCATCATGAAAGCTTTTGGCTAAAGAATAGGTGTTGGTTAAAAAAGCAGTATTCAAATTATTCAAAAAATTCGTTAAGTTCATATTTTCACTGTCTAAGTTGTTGATCGGCAGAGTATTTCGTTCATTGCATTTTGTACATACGTAAGCAGAACAATCTTTACGATGATTTTTTCTGTTATGACGTAATAATTCATACTTATATCGAAAACTTTCGTTGCATTCTACGCATAGATATTCAGGTAAAACCTTTCGATGTACCATTTTTTTATGATTCAATAAATCTTGTTTAGTCCTAAACACTTCACTACATTCATCACAACTGTGATTAGTAAAGTCTTTTTATGAATTTTTGCATTATGTTTTAAAAAATCCCGTTTACGAGTAAAATTTTCCATACAGTATTCACACCCATATCCTATGCGAGGTTTTTCATGAATTTTTAAGTGTTTCTTACAATCATACGATCTCCTAAATGCTTTCTTACATATATCACAAACATATGGCTTTGCATCCTTTAAGTGTAAAGTCTCATCTTCAAAACATGATGAAGAGGGTTGTTGATGAACAGAAACTTGCACTTCTTCAGATAGATCCATTATAAAATTAATCAAAGTAAAACTTTAAAAATGGTATATGAAAACTGAACCATGAAAACAAGTCAGCAACTGATTAAATTTTCCTGTGAGACTGAATTTATACTCTATGTTTAATGCCAAATCAGTATTTATTGCCAAATACATTTAAAAAATCTCGCCAAATCTTAGCAGATATGTTATTTTAATAGCCAAATCTTGTAAAATATTCTAGTTTATCCTCAATCACATTAAAAAATCACGTAAACTATTTTAGTTTATCAACGTGTTAAAACAGATAATTTGTTCATGTCTAATTTCAAGCACGCAGAAAAGTTAAACTTTTAAGTAGATTAGTATTACTCTAGACTCTAGACTATGTGTCAAATGCCAAGTTCATGATTTTTTGATACAATCTCTAAAATTGGTAAGAATATGATTATATATTTACTATAAAATATCAATTTATTTATGAAATAAACGTTTAAAAAAAAAAAAATATATATATATGTAGTTTTAAAATATATAGTTTTAAAATCATATTTAAAAAATAAATAAATAAATAAATAAAATAAAATATCTCTACATTAACATAAGTGCATTTATTTTAAAAATCCGATTAATAGTTTAAACTTTTACATAAAATTTTTATATGAGATAAATAATTAAAAATACAATTTTTATACACATACTTTTATTTTTCAAATTATAAGATTTTTGCATTCATCATTTTTATACAAAGTTTACAATAATTTTATAAGATTCAACTAACAATTTTTAATATATATATAGTAAAATCAGATATTACATTTGAAAAGAACCATATTTAGTCATAAAAAGTTCTAATTTGAAAATTTCTGTTAATGACCAACCTGATCATTGTTCGCTAAATTCATCAAAACACTTTTTCATCTTGTTAAAAGCGTTTTCAAGATCATTATTCAAATCATTTATTAAAAAAGTTGTTATACTTTTTGACCTAAAATTTTGTGTAATAAAATCCTTCTCTCCATTTTCATAAATACAACTAAAAATAGCTTCAACATTAATATACCATTTCAATGTTCCTTGGTCATTTAATTGAAAGTTTAATTCGTTTAAAATGTCAGTTCTTAAATTATTAAAAAATGACGTCAAATCCAAATCTTTGTTTTTATTATCAAATGTGGTTATTGTAAATGTATTAAATGCATTTTTTCTTTTAAAATGCATAATTTTCTCCTTCAGAAGATCTCGGTCAGAATTTGTCAATCCCTTTAATGCTGCTTGCGATAAGGGTTTTCGATGATTTTCTCTAACATGCTCTAATAATTTATATTTCTGTCTAAATGTTTCTGCACATCGATCACAAGAATGCACTGGTAAAGGTTTTTGATGGTTTTTTCTAATATGCATCAGCAACTGATACTTGCGATTAAAGGATTCGCTACATTGCTTACATCTATGTTCAATAGGAATATTTTCATGAATTTTTAAATGTCTCTTTAACTCATCTGATCTGGTAAATGCTTTCGAGCATTCATTGCAAATAAAAGATTTTTCGTTGAGATGAATTTTCATGTGTCGAAGCAAATCCCATTTTCGTTTAAATACCACACTGCAAGAAACACAACTAAAAGTTTTCGGTAGTTTCTTAGTATCCAAGTTTGATGACAACTCATTTGAAATAGGGATCTTTTCAGATAAATCCATCTCTCTCACTAAAAAGTAGAGTGTTATACAAAATCGAAGTTATAAAATTAAACGTGCGCACTCCTCAAAAATATAGCAGCAACTGATTAAAATTTCTTTGCGAGTGCATTTATACTGTAGGTTTACCACCAACTTTGTAATTATTGGCGAAATAACGCCAAATATAAGCTAAATTCATACACTAGATGAAGCAGCCAAATTCTTTAGAACCCCTATTAATCACGCCAAATATGTATCATTTTAATACCCAAACCTTTTAATGTAATCTAGTTTATCAACATGTTAAAACAAATAATTTGCGCATCACAGATTTTAAAGCTTGTAGACTATTCGTTTGAAGATTTTCATGGTTTTTCCCGAAACTTGTATACTAAAATCACTTAATTTTACAATTATTAAAAATCCATGCTTCTGATTGGATCACGTGACCATAAAAGAAGCCAGCATGTTCAATACTAGTGCATCTATTTCTATCTTAAACAGAGTGTATTCCTGTGGTTAAAATCGCTTGAAAACTACTATCCCCCGAGAAAATTTTGTATCACAAATGTACTATATACACATAAAATATAACTAAGTAAGTATTAAACCTTAATGTACTTCAACATTTTTGCAATATTTATAAGTATTATTGATTTAAAAAGTTACATAACATCGCAAAAAGTACTATATATCCACATAAAATATATCTAAGCAAGTATTAAACCTTAATGTACTTCAACATTTTTGCATCATTTATAATTATCGTTCACCTAATAAGTCACATATCATCACAAAAAGTACTATATAAATTCATAAAATATAACTATGCAGCTATTAAACCTTAATGTACTTCAACATTTTTGCATCATTTATAACTATTAGACATCTAATAAGCTACATTACATCACAAAAGTACTATATGTGCACATAAAATATATCTAAGCAGCTATTAAACCTTAATGTACTTCAACATTTTTGTATCATTTATAACTATTGGACATCTAATAAGCTACATTACATCACAAAAAGTACTATATATGCACATAAAATATATCTAAGCAGCTATTAAACCTTAATGTACTTCAACATTTTTGCATCATTTATAACTATTGGACATCTAATAAGCTACATTACATCACAAAAAGTACTAAATATGCACATAAAATATAACTAAGTAAGTAATAAATCTTAATGTATTTCAACATTTTTACATCATTTATAACTATCGTTCACCTAATAAGCTACATTACATCACAAAAAGTACTATATATGCACATAAAATATATCTAAGCAGCTATTAAACCTAAATGTACTTCAACATTTTTGCATCATTTATAAGTATCGTTCACCGAATAACTTACATTATATCACAAAAAGTACTAAATATGCACATAAAATATAACTAAGTAAGTAATAAATCTTAATGTACTTCAACATTTTTGCAATATTTATAAGTATTATTCATTTAAAAAGTTACATAACATCGCAAAAAGTACTATATATCCACATAAAATATATCTAAGCAAGTATTAAACCTTAATGTACTTCAACATTATTGCATCATTTATAACTATTGGACATCTAATAAGCTACATTACATCACAAAAAGTACTAAATATGCACATAAAATATATCTAAGTAAGTAATAAATCTTAATGTATTTCAACATTTTTACATCATTTATAACTATTGGACATCTAATAAGCTACATCCTAATTTCACTCAATATAATTATAGTTTGTAATATTAAATCTTAATCAATTTCGCAATGTACATATGCTTAACTTTAAGATTTCTGTTTTAATCTATTAAGATTAAAAAATAAATAATTAAATTTTTCTATGTGTGTGCGCGCATAAACTTAAATTACATTTATAATGCGAAATATTTTTTTTCCAATCACATTTTAAAATATTACATAACTAAAATACTAAAGGATGCAAAAATATACAAAATATGCAAATACATGAATATAAGATTAATAAGTGCATGGTTTGATTTTAGCTTATGATAAGTTAAATAAAATCTACTATAACTCTGTTGCGTGGTAAAATGTTATTGGTTGATAGAAGTTAATTTATAAAATAAAGTTCTTAAATTAATATTATTAAATGAATTTATCCTACATATCAATGAAAAAAAACTTCTAGATAGCTCATTATTTTCAAGAAGCATATTTTTTAATGAATTAAATAAATGGTAACTCTGTAGTATAGTATTTTCATTTTAAGGTGAATAATTCAAAAAGTTTTTTAACTAGTTTAGTAGAACTATATAAGATAATCAAACAAAATGAGTTTATCGTAGTATGACGTAGTATCAACATGGTCGATAAGAAATAAGCTTATCACTCATTTGTTTCTTTGAAAGTGTAGAAAAGAAGCATATTTTTTAATGAATTAAATAAATGGTAACTCTGTAGTATAGTATTTTCACTTTAAGGTGAATAATTTAATGAATTCACTATCAAAGTTTCATCTTGAATCACATATTTTTAAACGAAAACTACTTATCTAACAATTAAGTACATAAAAATATCTTCTTACATAATTTCTAATACAACTCATTTAAAAGACTCATTATCTATTTAAAAGTGTATAATCAAGATCTCATGTTTAAACATTTCCTGTAATGCAAAGATAAACACAAGTCTTAATCACTATTTCTACATATATCCGAAAATACGCACTTACCACATTATTTCAATTTTCTTTCACAAAATTTCTAAGACAACTCATTTACAAGAATCTCTATTTATTTGAAATATAACTATTTTATTATAAAATGGAAGTTCAAACAAAAAAAAAAAAAATTCCAAGATAATATCAACATCCTGTAATTTAAGAAAGTACACTGATAAAGTTCTTTAAATACTCTATTTCAAAGATAAACACTAGATTTCACAATTATTACTACATATAACACAAAAATCATGCACTTATCTCTTTATTAAAAAAATATTTATCTCCCTTTAACCTAATTTCTAAATAGCAAAGTCATGGTCGTATAAGAAAAATGTTTAAACCAATTTAAAAAAGCTCTGATCGAATTCTCTAACCATCTCGAAAAATGCTAAGTCCTCGAAATACATTACCTCCCGTTAAATTCCTTATTTTTATAAATTCTCTCAAATCAACTAATAGATGACAGTGATAATTAAAACCATAATTAAAATTACATTTTTAAATCTTAATTTTTTTTTTTTTTTTTTTTTCTAAGTTTAAAATAATTCTAACTATTTCAAATTACCATAATTCTTTTAAAATCCTAATTAAGATAAATCAATAATTAATGTAAATAATATTCATTATCATTAAAGATAAGATCTTAATTCTAACCTTCCAGAAAAATCTCATCAAACATAAGAAATTCTCTTTTTTTAAATCATAATTTTTTTTTTTCTAAGTTTAAAATTACCATAACTCTTTTAAAATCCTAATTAAGATTAATCATTAATTAATGTAAATAATATTCATTATCATTAAAGATAAGATCTTAATTCTAACCCTCCTTATCTTTTATAAGGTCATGCGTCATCGGATGTTGATAAGATAACGGTGCGGCAGCAGCACGGCTCGCCCGTGCAGCGGTGCAGCAGTTGGTGAACGAACAATTTTCAACTACTGACAGACACCATACAAATTTTGCCATTTTCGGATTCCTCACACCTGAAAACGTATAAAAACGTCAAAAAACCGAGGTCGAAATTTTTCACGATTACCTAAGTTCCCCATACCTATAATATGATGGGGAACTAAAAATTTCATTTGCCTAATTTAATAGCCTAAAGTAATTAAGCTACTTATATGAAAGCTCCAAACAAATATCGTGTAAATTAAAAAAAAATATGAGAGATAAAATGAACAGGATTTCATTTTCTCTCAAAATAAAAGCTAAATTATAAGGGGTTTTACTCACATTTTTATTTTGATTCAGTCAATGCCCAGTGTAATACAATTTTCGCTGAGTGTAAATAAATATTGATAAAACTCCCTATCATCTCCCCCCCCCCCACCTTTTTTTTTCATTTTCAGAGGAACTGAAATTATGTTCATTCTATCTCTCATAACTTTTTTAATTTACAGGGTATTTGTTTAACGTTTTCACGTAAGCAGTTCAAAATTTTTGGCTTTTTTAAAACTTACGCATGCGTAGTTAAAAATTATTTAATAAACATGTTCATACTTCATAAGATATTTAAAATTTTTGCATTGTAATTGTAGTACGCTGTGTGCAGTGTCTAATGTACGTCTGTGTCAGTACGCCAAGTTTCCTAAAATGTCTTTGCACTGGGTCAAATACGTTACGCGTTATAATTTGAAAAGTGATATATATATATAATTTTTTAATGAAACCGCTATATTTCAATGAATATATGTGGTAGCCTTATAAAAATTTATACAGATAATTAGAATAATCCTCATAATCACAGGCTACAGCCAAAATGCATTTCAAGCATAACTTTTTACAGGGTAATCCAAAACATTTTTACTTTTGATCAATTTTTTACTGGTCCCCTTTTTCTCTTCAGGACGAAAAAAAAAAAAAAAAAAAAAAAAAAAAAATCTGAGATATATGAGGCATAACATGTGTTTTGTGCTAGTTTCAAAATAACTTCTAAAGAATTTTTCTAGATATTTGACAAAACGTCTAAATTCGAGAGTGTCCAGATACTTATTGGTAAATAGTGTATTTACTGAGCAGTTGCCGACGATCTGAGATTTCCCTTGCCCCTAAAAATGGTTCAGAGACATTTCAAGGAGACATGCTCCTAGGGATGTTCGGAGACACAATATTGATCCTCCAGAAAGGGCACGACCTTTTGCAGAAAAAATACAGTACAAACAAGTGTCATATTTCATACAAACTATACAAAATTTAGTATACGCAACATAAAATACTATAATACCATGCATAATTTTAATAAGCCCGAATCTTATTAAATGAGCGTTTCTACCAACTTATTGCAGAGTTACTTAACACAGCAGCGAAATTTCAAGTGTACGTATAAAAGTATTTCTTTCTCATTGGTTGCTTGGGTTTAACGTTGCACTAGTACTACACAATGGGTAATTGGCGACTGTCTGCGACGCATCCTTAAGGATGGTTCAGAGACATGCCATGCCATCACAATTTTGATCCTCTACCGAGGGGATGGCACCCTTGCTTCGGTGACCCCCCCCCCTCCCTCCAGAGGTATAATTTGGATGGATTGATAGAGATAAAAACTATTCAGTACAAAAACATGCAGCTTAAACGAGGATCAGTTCAAAATCAATAGAAAAGTAAACTCCATATTGCCAGGCTCGGGTCTGACTATACGTACCGTGTCTCCTATTCTTAATAAAGTATTAATATGATAACGGCTCGGGGCACACTGAAACTTCCATGATGTTATATGTCATCAAATCACTACCTTTAAGAGAAGTCAAGTTAGCTGTGTGATGTAGCATTATATTCGTGGAACTTTTGTTCTTTGATTGTTACATTTTTAAAGTGAAAACATAGAAGTCTATAGGCAAATAGTTACGGAGAGATGCTATGCTCCAATTTGGGCAATTCATATCCCTTTAAATCGCATGATTATGCTGTTTGAAGTTGAAGGAATTCAAAATGGCGTTTTATCACGTTTCATTCAAAATGGCGTTAAAATTATTTTTCATGATAAATGCAGACGATTTTCGTCATAGAGAAATGTAACACTAAATGTTCAAAGAATATAAATTTTATGCAATTCAAAAAATATCTCAGGAAATGTGCTTTTTTTTTTTAATCCTAAGTTTTTTTTAGTCAAAATGAAATAATTGATAACTTTGTTTAAATTTATCACAGATCTATGATTAAACTATCCGTTTTAAAGGCAAAAGAAATTGACGAGTTCTTTTGAAAGATACCTATATTGAAAATTTACACCACTGGGGGGGGGGGGGGGTACTTCATCCTAGGAGGGCAGCGATGCTCTCATATGCATAAAATTATTTTTCTAGTTTACTACTACGATTATCAAACATTCTTTTTAATTTCACAATCATTCGTTAAAAATAACTCTCATTATGTACATTTTTACGAAATTTTTCCCTATACTGTCATGTTAAAAATTCTGAAAAAATTGAAAGACAGCGTCAACTGTAGAACGATTGATCGCAAAATATAATAAGCACCAGTTTAGGTCAAGGTCCAACTAAATACCACGTTTGATTAAATTTGCACAAAGTTTGATTAAATTTGAACGCATGCACGCACGCAAACACACATTTTCTAAAAAGAGACAAATCATGTTCAGGAGACCACAAAACGTGTAAATCCGTCGAAAGCTGAATGGTGAAAATTTTCACTAATACAGTATTTTTTTCTTATACCTACATGTATAATAAATAAGAATTTAATAAATACTTTGTACTGCATGAATTTGTTATGAAAATATAGAAGAAAGTCTTGGGGTGACCACAACATACTAGTTCTCTATGCTTTTAAATGTTTATTGAGCGGGGTCAATTAATTTTTTTTTATTTCAAACTTGTGATTGGGCGTTTTTTTTTTTTTTTGTTTTTTTTTTCATGCTTTTTGCTGCATTTTTTAGTATTTTCCTCTGATTTTTCTTGTGTAAATTGAAACCACCATAGTTTTTCATGAGCAAATAAAATACAGAAAAATAAGCAAAATTTTGTTGTGTGGTGCTTGGGTGTAGGCTGAATACCTACACGAGGGTCCTAGGCCAAGAGTGGTATATACTCTCCGGAGGGGATCTTAAAAAAAAAAAAAAAATAAATAAAAACCTAGCCCGTATATTTAACCGAGTTTCATTTAAAACCGCGAAAATCTACGAATGGTTAGGCCGACAAGCACGAACTGGTATTGATCCCGGCATCTTTCGTGTGCACAGGGCCTGATTACCCAAAAGGCTCAGGAAGCACAAGCTTCCCCTCTAAAAATTAAGAAGGGCCCCCAAAATGACTAAAAACAGGTTCTTGGATTTTCTGTTTCATATTTTCACCCTCAGATTGAATTTTTTATGAGAAAGGTCGCCTAAAGCAAGATAAAACACTCCTATTTCGGGAAAAATCTGTTATTTAGCCTCAAAAATCTGAATGTTCTTAATTAATAAGTTATACGATATTAATGTTGTGTGTAGAAACTGTTAGAGAATGTATATTAATCATAATTAAACACTCAGATACGATCCAGATTAAATATATTATTGAGCATCATTGAGAAATCACATAGCGAAAAAAAATGCACCCGCTAGCAAGCGAGGTAAACAACTTCTGCTGTTGCCAAAACTACACACTTAACTCTCCTAAAAAAGGCGGTTGCCATACAACAAACTTAATGCAATGCATAGGTTAAAGGATACAGTTAACATATAATTAAACATATAATACTTTAAAAATACATACATTGTGATCATTTAAATATTGGGATTTAGCATATATTTTTAACATGCCCCCTTGCTAATTACACAATTTTTAAATGTTATGTACTTCTATTGGCAATATAGATATCATATGTGAGGACACATAATTGTTTAGTATTGACACATTGTAAATAAGGTTAACTAATAGTCCTAACTAATGATACTAAATAGTCCTTCACAAAAAAAAAATGGGTATAAACAAGGAAAGTTCTAAAACAAGTCTTTACAAAAACAAGAAGTCAGTATTTGAATGAGTCTTTTGGCACTACTTCAGGATAGGAGAAGGTCAGAAGATTCTTATACAAGATTGTCACTTACTTTTAGATTTTATTTACCAAGGTAAGTTGCTGCATACCCAAGTGCCTGTAGGGTCTTCTTCGACACCTGTTTTGTGAGAAGATCAGCAAGATTCTCACTTGATGGTATGTATTCGAATGCAATAATCTTTTCTTTAACTAAATCTCTTAGAAAGAAATACTTGATGTCTATGTGTTTGCTTCTTTCTGAGGTCACATGATTTTTAGCCATAAACATAGCTCCCTGGTTGTCAACTAACACTTTCTGAGGTGAAGACATCAATTCACTACACACTTCTTTCAACAGATTGTTGATCCAGAGGGTTTCTTTAGCGGTGTGACACATAGCAATGTACTCTGCCTCCGTTGACGATAAGGCTGTTGAGGATTGCTTCTTGCTAGACCACGAGATTGGAGCTCCTGCTAGTAGCATTATATATCCGCTGTAAGATTTGCGGTCAGTTCTGTCACCTCCCCAGTCGGCGTCAGAATAGATTTGTAGTGGTTCACCCGTCTTCCTGAATTTCAACTTTCTTTGTCGGGTTCCCTTTAGATATCTCAAAATGTGCTTCACTCCCCGCCAATGTTCTTCAGTGTGCTTTTCATTAAACTGGCTCATATAGGTAGAGGAATAGGCCATATCTGGACGAGTACCACAGGTGAGATATAATAGGCTCCCAATAGCCTGTCTATAAGGGATACTTTTGCTTCCTTCCCACTGTTGGTCATCTACTTTATTGTATTTCATACTCGGGTCTAATGGAGTGGCTGCAGATCTTGCCTCAGTCATCTTGTAAGTCTCCAATATCTCAGACACATAAGCAGTTTGGTCTAGAGTGTATGATCCATCTTCTTTACTTATTTGCATGGACAAGATTTGGCTAGCTGGGCCTAGGTCTTTAGCAGTAAATTTTCTTTTTATCTTTTCTTTAAACTTGTTTATTTCTGTCATGTCACCAATGATCAAGAGATCATCAACATAGACTCCAACTATGATGTTTCTTTCATGACAGTAATAGATACAAGGATCTGCGTTTGCTCTTGTTAATCCATAATCAGTCAAGAAATCATTCAGACATGTATTCCACACTCGTCCTGATTGACGAAGGCCATAAATACTCTTCTTTAGATGACAGACTAGGTGCTCTTTTCCTTTTTCTATGCAACCTTCAGGCTGTGCCATGTACAAGTCTTCTTCTAAGACTCCATTTAGGTACGCTGCTGTTATGTCCATTTGGTGAATTTCAAAACCCTTCTCTGCAGCTATGGCAAGTAAAAGTCGAATGGACTTAAGCTTGATGACTGGAGAAAATTATCTTGGAAATCCACACCGGATACTTGAAGGTAGCCTTTTGCCACTAACCTGGCCTTAAATTTCGCTCGATTCCCAGCCTCATCTTTCTTCTTTCGGAACAGCCATCTGGAAGGTATGATCTTTACACCTGGTGGTTTGGTAGTAAGCTCCCAGGTTTGGGCTTGAGTGAGGTTGGAAATTTCCTCGTTCATGGCTTTTTGCCACATGTCTGCTTCAGGAGATGATAATGCTTCCTTCACGGTTGCTGGGACTCTGTCTTCTTGCTTTTTTTCTGATTCATCCAAGGCTAGGGCTTCTGTGACTGTATCTGAGTCTCTTGATTTTTCTTCAAGGGTTTCTCTAGCCTGAACATTGTACAGAATGTAGTCATCAAGATGTTTTGGGGTTTTTATACTTCTGTTCCTATTTGTTAGATTGTTAGAAACTGATGTTGAGGGGCTATCACTTTTCTCGGTATGTTGTCCTAAGTTGATTTCTTGGCTGTGGTTCAAGTCTTTTCTCAATTCTGAAATTTCTTCGAAGCATTGATTTTGGTTAGTATCCTTTATTTGAGTTTTGTCTTCCTCAATAAGTGTATCTTCAGCTTGCACAACAAATTTTGAATCACTACTTGGCTCATCAGTGCTGTTATTGGTTACTTCTGATTCAATGTCCTGTGGTTGATTTGTATTTCCTGTATCAAAAATATCTTCAGCCTTTTCATTTTCAACATTCAGAATAATACTGTCATGCTTTGGAATATCTTCTTGACACTTCTTGTAGGGAAAGATGTTTTCCTCAAATTCAACATCTCGGCTAATAAAAAATTTATTATTGTTTTGGTCATACAACCTGTAACCTTTTGTGCCTTCTGGATAGCCAACTAATATGCATTCTGTAGCCCTTGCATCAAGTTTTTTTCTAAAATTTGATCGCACCTGACTCCAAGCCCTGCATCCAAATATCCTAAGGTGACTTGTTTGGACCTTTTTCCTGTGCCACTTTTCTTCTGGGATGTTTCCCTGGATTGATGCAGAAGGACATTTATTCAGAAGGTAGGCAGCTGTTGATACTGCTTCTGCCCAAAATCTTTGATCTAAACCAGATTCTATGAGTAGACACCGTGTCATGTTTAGTAGTGTTTGTTGTTTCCTCTCAGAGATTCCATTTTGTTGAGGGGATTCGGGCACTGTTGCTTGTCTTCGTATGCCATGTTGTGCAAGGTAGTGGTCAAATTCTCTATTTCTAAATTCACCTCCATTATCACTTCTCAGAATCTTGATTTTCTTGTTGTGAAAATTTTCAGCCATCTGTTTATACTCTTTAAATTTGAATAAGACTTCATCCTTACTTCTTATAGGGTAAACTGTTGTATATCTAGTATGGTCATCTGTAAATGTAACAAAGTAATTAGAGCCGCCCAAGGAGGATGGTGTTATCTTTCCAACAACATCAGCATGTATAATTTCGAGTGCTTCTTTTGCTCTTGTGTTTGCTATCTTGGGAAACTTCTTACGCTTCATCTTCCCTTGGATGCAAATGGTGCACAAATCATTTGTTACTTCAGGTTCAGGTGTTTTAAGATCTGGATATAGTCCTTTAATTGATTTATGATTAGGATGTCCAAGTCTTCTGTGCCAGAGATCATCACTTGCAGTTCTTGCGACATAGGCCTTAGGGCTTAGTTCTTCTATTATGTATAATCTTCCATTTCTTTTGGCGGTAAGGACAATTTTTCCACTCCCTTCTATTATCTTTGCCTCACCAGCAGCAAATTCAGCTTTGAAACCTCGTTCTTCAATTCTTCCAAGTGAGAGCAGATTGCCTCCTAGATTTGGTACAAAAAGGACATTTGCACCAAATGTCCTTTGGTGCAAATGCAATTGTCACTGAGATTACACAGTCTCTCCGCTTTCGTGTAATCTCAGTATGATATCTCCAATCCCAGTGACTTCTATCTTCTCAGAGTTTGCTACCTCTACAGTAGATTCATAGCGTCTGAAATTTGAGTACTTCTTCTTGTCAGATGTCATGTGCTCCGTGGCACCACTGTCCAGAATCCAAAAAGTTGATTTATTTTCCCCTTTATGATTTACATTTAAAGCCCAATCTCCTTTTAAGTCAACTGCTGTTTTTGCACTTACTTGATTGCTTCTCTTTGCTTCATCACAATATTTGGATATGTGACCCCATTTTCCACAGCTAAAGCACTTAGTGTTTTTCTTCGCATTTGAGTTTGTCTCTAATGACTTCTTTGGTTGCCAGCTTTTTGAGGCGTCGGTTTGTAAATGTTTCCTTTGATTGTGACTCTTTGTATGTAGAGCATGTTCTTCACGGTCTTCAATAGTGTTTGCATTTCTAGAAATTCTTTTTTCTTCGATCAAAAGCTTCGATTTTACAATAGTAGTAGTCAAATTTGCTTCATCCTTTTCTAGATTCAGTATTAAGCTTTCGTACGATTTTGGGAGTCCAATCAGCATGACCAGAGCCACTTCTCTGTCTGTGAAGGCATATCCACTATTAGATAATTTTCTGTGTATTTCCATGAGTCTGGCCAAATAGGATTGAACACTTTCCCCAGGTTTCATAGTAATATTAAAAAAGTTTTTCATTAACTGCAAAACGTGAAGAAGTCCGAATTTTGTATGCATTTCCTTTAAAGCGATCCATGCATCTTTCGCTCGAATACAATCCCCAATATCATCTAAGAATGTGTCTTCTACAATCAAAAACATAAGCGTTAGTGCTTCGTCATTCTTCTTCCTTTCAGTATCCGTCATTTCCTGCCCATATCCCGGATCTATTGCTTCCCAACATTTCTTCTGTACCATAATAGCACACGCACGTATTGCCCATGCATGGTAATTATCACCGTCTAATTTTTTCAACTTATAATCTTCCATGTTTTGTTTAAGAAAGAATAAGAAACAAATATTACTTCTACAGACTCTTAAACTTCGTCAGAGCATGCAAAACTTCTTCCGTTTTCTTCAACGTGCGTTGCAGGACATCGGTGATAAGGGCTATGCAATCTTCTTTAATCCGCGAAAATAACGATCATTTCTGAGAGCCTTCGTGCTGATAACGTGTTAGAGAATGTATATTAATCATAATTAAACACTCAGATACGATCCAGATTAAATATATTATTGAGCATCAATGAGAAATCACATAGCGAAAAAAAATGCACCCGCTAGCAAGCGAGGTAAACAACTTCTGCTGTTGCCAAAACTACACACTTAACTCTCCTAAAAAAGGCGGTTGCCATACAACAAACTTAATGCAATGCATAGGTTAAAGGATACAGTTAACATATAATTAAACATGTAATACTTTAAAAATACATACATTGTGATCATTTAAATATTGGGATTTAGCATATATTTTTAACAGAAACCACCCAGGTATATCAATGAAAAAAAAAAAAAAAAAAAATCCGAAATCAAAGGGGGGCCCAGAAATGATACTGAGCTTCCCCTAGCTTCAAAGCTTAATCGGGCCCTGCGTGTGCATATATATACAGCAAACTCATAATTTATGAATGATGCAGGAATTTACTGCGCTCGTTCGTGTGTATGCGGAAGTAAAATCGAAATTTTTATCATACGGATTTTAGTAATTTTGCCCACAATCAGAAAATAAATGTCGGAAGTGTTTCGTAATTTGAGTGATGCAAAATTTATTTACTTACAAAACTTTCCCTGAAATTATACGATGTGTAACAGTGTTCTTTATACACAGGAAATTTCAGGGTAATTCGTCAAATATTTTTAAAGATATATTTGACAAAATATCTAAAATTGAAAGTATCTGGCCATTTAAGGCAAGGTAGTGTATTTGTCTTTCCAGTTATTTTCAATATAACCTCCATTTTTCAGCAATAAAATATCTCAAACTTTAATCAACTATGATTTTGGTTGTAGAACAATGAAATCGTTTTTCGTTCTACAAGGTAGTGTACGTAGAAACTTTAGCTGAACACAACTTATAGGACTGAGGGACTGTTACACTGACTTAAACAGTTTTTAGATATTGGATTTTTAAATTTAAAACAATATTGCAAATGTAAATATAACTCTGATAAGCACTCATAGCATTGGACTCATCCTCGAAAAATACTTTAAAGTCAGTTTTTCAATATATTAAAAATTCCAGAAACCCAATCTTGATTAATTTTTGACATTCTTTGAGAAATAATGATATCAATCTTTACGAAGTGTGAGATCCATCAAACTGATGTGCCACGCCACCCACTTGGTCAAATCTGTTACTTGTTTTCTTAAATTAACAAAAACTCATGCGACTTTTGACGGCCGTCAAATATTGAAACGTATCATAAACGATATTTCTTTAGCAAACACTTGACAGGAGCACCAGCATATGAATAATCTTCATTCACAACATTAATCGGCACTTAAAGTTTTATATCCCTTTCTCTTATCCAAAGTGTTAGTGTCATTCTTAGATATTTCTTAACAGATGTTTTCTTAAATAGGAGTATAAATATCTTCAGAAAAGACCTTGGGACGTTAAGTTGGGTTCATCATAACTGTTACACGAATATGATTTACTAAAGTAGAAGATAGGAAAAAAAATATAATAATAATAAGTATTCGTCGTTTTGACATCTGCATCTTAAGACTGAGGGGAAAAAAAATGGCGTAAAGGACAAATAGCTATTCTCCACCCTATTTTAAAGGTAATTTGACACAATAAAAAGACCGTTGTTCAGGAAAATCGAACCATGAAAAATTGTTACAATATATTAGCAGTGTATTTCGTTTCAGTGAGAATGTCATTTATTCCTCTTGTTTGTGATGACGCCGCATTGAGGTTGCTGGTATATCTCTCTTCAGTTATTATGTACGTGCTTGAAATTTTCGAGATGATTCTGAAGCAAAATAATATCAGCTCACTGAAAGTAATCTGTTGCCATTTAAAAAAAAAAAAAAAAAGAGAATAAAAAGTATGAAATACTTTTCAGAAGATTCTACAAATGCATTAATTAGTTAACAGAAATAATATTTTTTGAACTTTTTATACACTGCTTGATAAAGCCGTGATTTAAAAATTTGGTGAAAGTTATTTGAGTACTATCAAAATTTGTTTTTACTTCCTTATACAAAGTATAAGGAAGTATAGTAATCCCGATTTGCGAAATGGAATTTGTATTTCACATTGCTCGAAAACGAATGATCGGTGAATGTTGCCAATTTATACGTGTGGTTGTCATGATGTCTAGTTGTACACATGCAAGTGTCGTCCTAACACGAGCTCTCGTTTTAGAGATAGCGACTTTACACGATTTTTCGTGACGTCAGTATGTGTGTGTGTGTGTGTGTGTGTGTGTGTCGCATAACTCCAAAACGGTTGGACGTAGAAAGTTGCGAATTGGTACATAGGTTTGTTATAACATCTAGTTGTGCACCTCCCTTTTTGGACTTTGTATGATTTTGCGTTTTGAAGATAATTAGGAAAATTAGGTTCATAATGACCAAAAATACATAAGTTTTGGCCATAATGTATCAAAAAACGGTAATATCTCAAAAACGGTTTGGACAAATCTTGCAATTTAACTGACTTTCCGACTAGCTAGACATTTGAAACTTTCAGAAAAGCTCAGAACACGTTGACAATGCATTTTAATAATATTTTTAGCCAACTGTTTCCGATACCTGCTGCCTTCAGCAGTGTTTATATGATTCAACAGAAAATTTATTTAACTAATTTCCCGACTAGCTAGACATGTGAAACTTCCAGAATAGTTCAGAACACGGTGAAAATGCATTTTTTAAATACTTTTAGCCAATTTTTTCGGGTCCCTGTTGCCTTCGTCAGCGTTACCAATACAAATCTTGCAATCGGTTTTTAACTATCTTTCAGAAAAGCTCAGAACACAGTCCTAGTTCATTTTTTAAAAATATTTTTAGCCAACTGTTTCGGGTCCAATGTCAATGTTTTTTAACATTATGTATATTTCTAAAAGTGTATAAGAAGTCATGTGGTGCCCACATCATATTTTTTAGTTAAGGCCTTACATAAGTCAAATTTCCCTCTTTTTTTACTTCCTTATACAAAGTATAAGGAAGTATAGAAGGGTGTGGAAGTATAGAAGGAAGTATAGAAGGAAGTATAGAAGGGTATCTTGGAGGGTGTGGTGTACGGGTCGAGCTGTGTCTCCGGGGCAGAGGTCGATGCCCTGCAGTTCCTGAGCTTTGGCGTTCTAGTCACATTGCTGCCCAGCAGCTTCCACGCGGAGATCCGGCGATTTATTCGCTCCGGCGGACGGCATCCAACCCGTTAAGCTTGGCCGAGCCCAGGCAGGCAGGGGCCGTCCAAAGGTTTCAAAGGAAGTAAGGAAGTATAGAAATCCCGATTTGCGAAATGGATTTTGTATTTCACATTGCTCGAAAACGAATGACCGCAGAATGTTGCCAATTTATATGTGTGACTCTCATGATGTCTAGTTGTACACCTGCAAGTGTTGTCTTAACACGAGCTCTCGTTTTAGAGATATAAGCGACTTTACACGATTTTTCTTGACGTCTGTATGTATGTGTGTGTGCGTATGTCACATAACTCAAAAACGGTTGGACGTAGAAAGTTGCGAATTGGTACATAGGTTTGTTATAACATTTAGTTGTGCACCTCCCTTTTTGGACTTTCTATGATTTTCCGTTTTGAAGATATTTAGGAAAATTAGGTTCATAATGACCAAAAATACATAAGTTTTGGCCATAATGTATCAAAAAACGGTAATATCTCAAAAACGGTTTGGACAAATCTTGCAATCGATTTTTAACTGACTTCCTGACTAGCTAGACATTTGAAACTTTCAGAATAGTTCAGAACACGGTGAAAATGCATTTTTTAATACTTTTAGCCAACTGTTTCAGGTCCCTGTTGCCTTCGGCAGCGTTATCAGTACAAATCTTGCAATCGATTTTTAACTAACTTCCCGACTAGCTAGACATTTGAATCTTTCAGAAAAGCTCAGAAGACGGTGACAATGCATTTTAAAAATATTTTTAGTCAATTGTTTCGGGTCACTGCTGACTTCGGCAGCGTTTATATGGTTCAACAAAAAAATTATTTAACTTTTTTCCCGACTAGCTAGACATTTGAAACTTTCAGAGTAGTTCAGAACGCGATGAAAATGCATTTTTTTAATGCATTTAGCCAACTGTTTCGGGTCCCTGCTGCCTTCGTTAGCATTACCAATACAAATTTTGCAATCGATTTTAAACTAATTTCCCGACTAGCTAGACATTTGAAACTTTCAGAAAAGCTCAGAACACGGTGATAATGCACTTTTTAAATATTTTTGCCAACTGTCTCGGTTTCAATGACAATGTTTTTTAACTTTATGTATGTATTTCTAAAGGTGTGTAAGGAAGTCATGTGGTGCCCACATCAGATTTTTTTCTTCCCACGTTATATTTTTGTATTTTTGATAGGGGAAGGTGGCCCAAAGTGATCCTGTTAAGGGTAAAACTTGTGTAAAACAACGTAACTGTTTAAATAAAACTTTGGCCCTTTGCTAGTGTGTTTTACACTATATTTTGTACAATAAACATACTTTAATAATATTTTTAACTGAGTAATTAAAAAAAAATAGATTTTTGAAAAAAGCGTTCAAAGGATCATTTTTACTTTCACCAAAGGGCAAAATGATCCATCATTAAAAAATATTTATAAATTGCTTTTTATCTGTAAAATAAGGAATATAAAAGTATTAATGAGAATACATAATGAAATAAAATAAGTTTTACAATCAAATAGCATACATAATTTATTTTGTAAAAAAAAAAAAAAAAAAAGTTTCAAATAACTTAAAAAAAAAAAAAAAAAAAAAAAAAAGAAAGCAGGAAAATGAAATATTTGAAAATTATGATCCAAAAATAATAGCTATAATAATGGACCCACAATAAAGTCAGAAATAAATTAAATAATGCCTGTTTCCGCCGCATCCGATCCAAATAATGAATTCATAACGATCCACATAATGGATCTAAAACTATTCACATCATGGATCATTTAACCCGACAACATGGCCATCCATTTTAAGTCATATTGCTGGATGACGCTGATAAACATAACAAATTAACAAGTACATCTAAAAACATATTTTATTAAGTAAACCAAGTCCTATTTCTGCACATGAAAGACTTTTTATCTAAATAAATAGTGCTTAACTTATAACAGATTTTATAAAACTCATTTCGTCAAAGAATTCTATTCAGACGCGCAACACTGCAATCCTTTGAATACCGCCATTGCTTCTTCTTGACTTGGTACAACTAGTTTATATGTTACCCGATATATAGCTCAATCTGTTTTGAAGAAAACATATGTGGATTGTTTTGCTCGCTAAGATCATTTTAGGCTGTTTCCCCTACTTCGTAATGTAAGAATATTTCATTCAAAAATGAAGTTTTCTGAACTCTGTCTATTTGAACATGTCGCCCTTTGACTAAAGATAAGTGGAGATACTTTGTGCTGGAATATTAAAAAGAAAGTAAAAACAACGAAGGAAAATTTGTTATAATGCACGACCGTTTCGGAACTTCCAAAAATTCCTTCCTCAGTACTTGTAGAAAATGAAAAAAAAAAAAAAAAAAAAAAAAGCGAAAATTAAAACGTTAACACTGTTGCATTTTAGTTTAATAAGCAATTTTTTTTAAATAAATAAATAAATAAGTATTTCATTAGAGATTGAAAATTAGAGTCACAAATTTACTCAACGAAATAAACTATTTCAATTTATTAAAAAAAAAAAAAAAAAAAGAAAGAAAGAAAAAAAGAAATACTCACTAAGCTAAAAGGCAATAACTATGTTAAAAAGTTCAATTCAAAAAGTAGAAATAGAAAGACTTCATTTTCGAATGGGATATCCTTATGATACGAAGGAATAAAAATTCCATTGGATAACATGGGAAAGAAGTAAATTGGAATCTGAATGATATGCAGCCTGGATGAAAGTGTAACTCAAAAATACTTTTGAATTTGAAACAACCAAATCTTAGTATAAGGTATCACTTTATAGTTTACATAAAACACTAAATCAGAAAACATATTTCGTCCTCTTAAGTTATCAGTTATTCAGCCTGGTCTAGACTTAACTTATACAGTCATTATTTCAAAAATTTTCGAGACACATACTTTAAAACGTATTAAACCATTAAAAAGTATAGGCTGAAAATTTTACGAATCCAATAATTTTTTCACTTGAGTATAAAAGAAAGTAAAACAAGTCTTTTCGGCTCAGTCAAAAAAAAAAAAAAAAAAAAAAGTTAATTTCTTTTATCTCAACAAGTGTTCGACAATTTGATGCAAGCTGACGGATAAAGTTTATTAATAAACTTCGAGACATCGATGTGGGGCTATGTTCGTATGGAGTTTTAAGCAAATCGATCAATAAATATTACTTCTCCATCACACTATAGGTATGGGGAACTTAGGTAATCGTAAAAATTTTCGACCTCTTTTTTTTTTACTTTTTTACACGTTTTCAGGTGTGAGGAATTCGAAAATGGCACAATTTGTATGGTGTCCGTCTGTTGGGTGTCTGTTAGTTTGTTAGTCCGTTAGTTAGTTTGTTAGTCTGTGTACACGATATCTCAAGAACAAATAGTCGCAGAGAAGTCAGATCAGTGTTAAAATATTACTTTCGACACTGGCAAGAACCCATTTAATTACTACATTCGAATTAAAAAACTTCGTAAGTTATTGGAAATTTACGATTTTCTTAGCATGGGAGAGTAGGGCAAAATTTCACTTAATCGTGCATTAAATGGAAAATTTTCGCTGTAAAAATGTCAGACCAGTTTTAAAATATCAGATTTGATGCCAGAATGAATTTCATTAACTATAAACATGCTACATTGAAAAGTTCGCAAGTTATTGGAAATTTGTGAATTCCTTAACATGGCGGAATAGGGCAAAATTTCACATACACTTCAATCTTGAGGGATATTTTCATCGTAAAGTCAGACCAATTTTGAAATTTTATTTAGGATTCTGGCATGAATATCATAGACTATATATTTTCCAATATAAAAAATATAAGTTATTTGGAATTTACGATTTACTAAACCCGGTAGCACTCGCTGGGGTGACTAGCCGGTTTCGAAAAATCGCCAACATGGCGCTTTTCTTATCGTGCCGAAAATTGCAACCCTCCACAGCATACGTAAGATAGTGCGAGTTACGTCAAACAGAACGCTGAATACATGTGGATTAGACAAGAAAGGGTTTATTAGTGTCGCTCTAGAACTGCATAGTGAGCTATTGGAGACAATATTGATTTCAAGCCTAGGGTTGAAAGTACGTATGGAAACAATTTATTATATATACACATACGTGCTTTGATTATATATATATATATATAATTTAAACATTACATATAAAATTAAATACACATAATATTATATGTAAATAATATAACATTTTAACCCATCCCTTAAAGTTAATCACAGACTATCGCTAATATCCCACTGCGCAGTTCTAGTTAGACGTTAAACTCACTCAACCTCATTCTTGATGGGAAAAAAAAAAAAAAAAAAAAAAAAAAACTCCTCTAAACGCCATTTTTTAAAAAATAACTTTTGGGGAAAAATGTTTAAAATCGATTATACACTAATCTCTATAAGTACAGTCGGTAACAAAAGTCTCCGAACACTAGCAAAAATTCCTATGTAAAAAAAGTATACTTAATACAGTTTTGTTAAATAAATCCTTGTCTAATCCTGTTCTTAGATTGACTAAGAACATGATTCGACAAGGATTTATTTAACAAAACAGTATTAAGTGTACTTTTTTTATAAAACTATATTTAAAAAGCCCTCGACCCCCTAACTGGCTAAATGAAATAGTAACTAGAAAACCGTTAATTAAAAAACTTAATAATATCTACTCATACCTTATGAACCTCACTAATTTAACTGACTAATATGAAAATATTCTATTAACGTCCTTCTCCAAATTATTAAACCTTATATATATATATATTTTTTTTTAATTTTTTTTTTTAACGATGTTATCTTTCTCCGTGGTTGTCTGAGGTGCTGCTGATGATCTTCCATGTCCACCCAATCCCAAACCACAGAAGTTGTAGTCTGTACAATTTCTTCATAAGCCTTTATCACCTGTTCAATTGACCCAAAGTTTCAAGTAGCACACCAAGGACGCCCTCAAGTTTTTCTCTCAACAGATTCTTACCAGAGCTCGGTGAGCGGGGGCTGCTCCCTGTTCAATAAAGAGTAGGAGAATCTGCTTCATTAAATGGAGCTCCGGACTATCATCCACAGCATCAACTTCAGACAGCATGCGAATTGTCGCGTGGGACTGGCTGGGTCCGGCATGCTGGTCAACATTGTTCTGTAAATTTATCTATCTGTCATTAATCATCGCCCCCTGTCGCGTGCAGGCAATAAGAAAAAAGCCTGGCGATGAATTCTGTAATTTTTCTTTTCTTTTCTTTTTTTTTTTTCCTTCTGTTTTTCAATAAACGTCTCGGGACAGCCCACGTGCACTTCGGTCCTAGCATAGCTCAACACCGCTCTTCGAGCGGTGAGCCGGGGCTGCTTCCCTGTTCAATAGATAAAATTCATTGTTACAATGAAAATCTGATAGGGTTGCCTGGTCAAATCCGTCAAGTTTAAGAGAAACAACCTCACTTCCGGTCCCAATTTAAACGATTTTCGAACCCCACAAGTGTAAAGATGAAACCGGTGCTAAAATGTAGAGATTAATATGCTCTTTAAAATGGCATAGGGTTGCCTGGTCAAAACCGTCAAGTTTCAGAGGTTGCCTCAATAATAGGGGTCAAATTTAAACAATTTTCGAACCCCACAAGTGTAAAGATGAAACCGGTGCTAAAATGTAGAGATTAATATGCTCTTTAAAATGGCATAAGGTTGCCTGGTCAAAACCGTCAAGAGTCGGAGGTTGCCTCGAAAAAAGTTGTCAAATTTAAACGATTTTCGAACCCCATAAGCGTAAAGATGAAACTGGTGCTAAAATGTAGAGATTAATATGCTCTTTAAAATGGCAGTGGGTTTGCCTGGTCAAATCTGTCAAGTAAAGCAGTCAACCACAAAAAAATAGGCGAGTTTTGAAGATTTCTTAACGAAGTGTAAAAAAATATGAATAGCATTAACAAAGAAAATAAATAAGGATGAAATTATATGAATATTTGAAAGGTGTGGCTGGTTCCAGAATGTACAGCATAGAAGTTATTTTAAAATGGCATATGTTTACCTGGTAAAATTCGTAAAGAAATATCGGTCAGTCTCCAAAAAGCTAACGAATATTAAAGGTGTTTAACACAAAGTGAAACACACATGAAGACTACTTAAAAAAGGTTAAACACGAAATGATTAATATATACAGATGAAATTGCGAGCTAAATGTTGAACATACAACACTTTTCAATTTGCTTACGACTGGTGCTTCAAACCTGTCAAGGTATAGCGGTCAGCTTAGAAAAGGAAGCGAATTTCAATATTCGTTTATTATATTTGTTTAATGATGCAAGAGATTTTAAAGCATAAAGAAAATTAAATTATTATGCGTGACCATTCTTTTTCTAATCTGTATAAAACTAATTTCAGCTCACGAGCTCGTTTTTCCCCCCATTTTTCAATACTTAAAATATTCAAATTGTGTCAAAGTATTGAGGAGATAAATTCCCTGAAGAAATGTAAGCGGCTGCTTTGTAGAATTTTATACGAAAATTTTGGGTTGTGCCGATTTTGTTACATTAAAAATTTGTCAATTTTAGAAAATTTTTTCAATTAATTTTTTTTAAATCTAATTAAAAATAATCAATAATAACTTCTGCAAATTAATTATGGGTACAAATAAAGCGAAAAACATTTTTAAAAAATTGATAAATTTTTCGCGTTTCTTAATAACTATGAATTAATTTATGAAATTGAAATTTGTAAATCTTGCTGCAAATCTGAAATAACAGTTTTGTTTTTCATTTCATTTAATTATTTATTTTGTATACTAACAGAATTTTTTATTATGAATTTCTTGGGCATTATTATCTTCATTTCTGTTAACTTTTGCGTTCGTATTTTCTTATCTGTATCCGCATGCTACATTTTTAATTTTTACTATTAATTCGTTGTTTTTATGGGAAATTTCAGAACAGTTTCATTACAGTTTATTTATTTATTTTTTCTTTTTTAAATACTTTTTATATATTTTTTTCACATTGTGTAAAAAAACCCTTCAAAATTAGCTGTTTTTTTTTTTTTTTTATTTTTTTCGAGGCAACCACTATTTCTCGAGAATTTTCACCTGGAAACCCTATGATACTCCAAAGAGAATATTATTCTCTACATTTTATAAATGGTTTCATTTTTAAATATGTTAGGGTAACGAAATCTCTAAAATTCGCCCCCCCCCCCCACACACACACTTTTCGTGGCAACCTCTTTTCTTGACGGTTTTGACCAGGCAACCCTATGCAATTTTAAAGACCATATTATTCTCTACATTTTAGCACCGGTTTCATCTTTACACTTGGATAAATCACTTTTTACTTGGGTAAATAAATCGTAAAATACGTCCCCCTTTTTCGTGGCAACCGCTGTTTCTTGACGGCTTTGACCAGGCAACCCTATGCCATTTTAAAAAGTATATTATTCTCAACATTTTAGCACCGGTTTCATCTTTACACTCGTTTAAATTTGACCCTATTTTCGAGGCCACCTCCGAATCTTGACGGTTTTGACCAGGCAACGCTATGCCATTTTAAAGAGCATATTAATCTCTACATTTTAGCACCGGTTTCATCTTTACACTTGTGGGGTTCGAAAATCGTTTAAATTTTGACCGGAAGTGAGGTTGTTTCTCTTAAACTTGACGGCTTTGACCAGGCAACCCTATCAGATTTTCATTGTAACAATGAATTCTATCTATAGAAAAAAAATCAGCTTCACACATTATAAAGTCATTTTTTTTGCAGCCGCCACTTGGACTACGTGTGTTGTCGCCACCAGCATTTCATACTTTAGTTAATTTAAAAAAAATCTAATTGTCCGATCGATAAGTTAATTAAACCGGCGGATTCAGAAAAAATGACCGTTTCATTTGGTACCTTATTTGTAAAAAAATTTTGATTAGATTTTTTAAAATTAATTAAAATGTGAAAATAATAACCTGGTAAAAGCTTTAAATGTGAACCTCCGTGATGTGAACATTTAAAATTTTAACTGTTGCTAAAAAAAAAAAAAAAGTTTTTTTTTTTTTTTTTTTTTTTTTTTTTCCCCTAACATAAAATGAAATATGCTTTCGCGCGAAAAATAAAAAATTATAAAATATTTTACTCATGCACATGAAAAAATGAGAATTGAAAATGGAGTAAAAAAATAATTTAGATCGCACGAGAGTTCCAAAAAGTAATGGAAATATAAATGAATGTTAAATAAATAAAATGGTCGTCTGCTCAATCACGTGATATTGAAAAACAAACAAAGAATCGAATTCAGTAAATATGGGAAGGGAAAGAAAAGGAAAAAAAAAAAAATAAATAAATAAATAAAAAAAAAAAAAAAAAAAAATAATAATAATAATAATAATAACATAAATTATGTATTTTTTGTCTAAACTGACGATAAAAATTCAAAAGTCGCCAAGGGGAGCCACATTAAGGCTGTACCATGATCAGGTTTACATATTTCATTATTTATTTTTCTATATACAAACTACTATTAACTAACTCAACTACTATTATAGCCACAAAAATTAATTGTCTCATGCGATAGACGTAGCCGATCATAGCAATTGTAATATTATATTTAGTGTGAAATTGTTGTCAATTTATGGTTGATCTAATAAATCAAATAAATATAGAAAATAACGTGAAAGAAAATATTGTGTACACCACGTATCCGCGATTGTAATGAAATGCTCGCCCTCTGGTGGGCTAAGGTGAAATTACAACTAACAGGAATAGCTTTCGGCTTTCGTCGAGACGCCATTGCTTGCTGTATATTTGATGTTTAGTTTCACATATATTTATTGAATAAAAATGAAAAAAATCCGGTAAAAAAGATAACACATACCGTTATGTGCCACAGCGTAACTCCAAAGGATCAAGAAATCCAGAATTAAGCTTCCATTTATTTCGGAATGACAGATTTAAAGTTTCAGTTGCTTCGGCTAATGGAAGGAAAGAATGAATCAGATGATTTGAAACTAATATTTGTTCAGCTTCAGTTAAACATCTACTTCCGATCGAACTTTGAATAAACTGAAATATTTTTTTCAAAAGCAATCGATTTTCCATGATGTAATGCTGAGAAATTATTGCACGAATATTAAGTAGTAACACTGGGATTCAAATATAAAAGGGGTACGCCAATTTTTTCGATACTGTCCGTTTCAATGCTGGTTCAAAAAATGGTTTCGTTAACAAACTTTGATCAATTGGCACGCAGGTAGCATCCATCAGGCTGAGTTTTGTACATTTCGAGTTTGACTTTGAAATTTTTCCCGCATTCGGAATTCGGTTCGTTCCTGAACTGGGGCTTTGCTAGTATTTTATAAAATGTTAAAATGCAACGGTATCGAACAAATTTGTGAATATAACAAAATTAACTTAAAAAAAAAAAAAAAAATGTTTTGAATTTGTTGTATATTTCTTAAATTGGTGTAGAAATAAATTCTTATTAGTTATTTTTACTTTCCGAACAAACATATGTAAGGAAAGTATTGTAATTATAACAAAAATTCGATTTTGAGGTTTTGGTGTTTTTATACGTTTTGAGGTCCCCAGTTCATTTTTTGCTATTTTTACAAAGATGTATGTTGTATGTATGTATGTATGTGAGTGAAAAAAAATAACATTTAAACACTTTGTTCGAATGAGCTTTAAATTGATACGTACGTTATAGGTCACCGTAGCTCGAACCGCATTCATTTTGGTGAATCGAGGCACTTACAGATTTTTCACAAGAACATTAAAAAAAAAAAAAAAAAAAAAAAAAGAAAAGAAAAAAAAAATCATTATGGCTTATGGGCTGAATTTATTTATAGCGTTTAAATCCTTATTGCTCGATTGAATTAAAAAAAAAATATATACATGTAATAGGTCACCGTCGCATGAACTGTATGGATTTTGGTGAATAAATTTTTTACAGGGACACAATGAAAAATTCTTTATAATTGTAAGGGCTTCTCCCACTTCTTATAACCAGATCGAACCGAGGTTTTGCATACATGTATGATAGCTGCATACGTTGAAATAGAAGATTTAATAAATTTTGAAATAAAAGCAGCGTATTTTTAAATTTTTTCAAAATTTATGTTTTATTTGCAGTTTAACTTCGTTTTATAGAAAAAGCTAATTTAAGAGATGTTGCCAAAGGTCACTTTAAACTTTAAATATTCAATTCATTTATATTATTTCTTTCTCTATAATGTTCTTTTTTTCTTCTCAAAATTAAGATCTATTCAAACATACACCACATTAAGAGAGAAAAAGAAATGAAGAACTATAGATTTTGAAATACGCATTCCTTGAAATAAACATTTTAGATGAACGTCACTTATTAATTTGACGGGATTGTGAATGTTGCCAAGGTACAAATAGGAATGTGTATTTACTAACAACTAGCAACCGATAGCTGGAACTTGATAAAATTCAATTAGCGAGTTTTGGCAGCGAGAACAGGAATGCTACTTAAACTACTGAATGTCAAAAATATGTTGATGATGAGATATTATTAATGTCACTTAGGACTTTACTTTTATTTCTAGAAATGTTGCCAATGAAGTAAGTGGTTATTTAGTCTGATAAAATAATTATTGTATATATTGTATTTGTAAAAGAAATACATGAGATTTTAACAAAAGAAAATGGAGCCATTATTTGAACTCTGGCAAAGTTTTTTTTTTTTTTTTCTTTTGAAGTGAAAACTTCTTTAGGCGCGTTGAGCACTTTTTGGGTGAACAAAAATCATGGAACTCGCGTCATCGTCAACGAACGCTTTCCATGACCTATATTTATACTGTGTATATATGTACAGTCACCAAAAAAAAGCCCCCCCCCCCATCTATTTTCGCCATAAGTTGTCGTAGAAACATGTGGTTGGTACCAATCGATTTGTAATAACGTTTAGTTTATAATGGTATAGTTAGATTTTGCTTAAGGGGTCGTCTCTCGTCTATATATTAAAACTGGCATCAACTTCGTTTTTTCAATGGTAACCCCCATTTTTTATAATTTATTTGAATTCTTTGGACCGAATCATCTCGGAAAATGTTATAGTTTATATATTTTGCTGAATTCTTCACAGAGTTTTCAGCTGTCAGCGCTAATGTTAAATGAATGTGACAAACATTAATTCATATCTTCCAAAATAATTATGATATTCAAATTCTGTTTTTTTTATGTGATAGAATGAAGTGACCCAAATATATTCCATGCATATTTTTGATAATTTTTTTTTTTTTTTTGAAATATGAAAATTATTAATAATTTCATATTTGAAAAAATTATGAATTATGGCCTATGTTAATTTTTGCATGAATAGCAGAGGTATCATCAAAAATATGGGTTTCCAAATTTACAGCTCGTTCCTAACATTATTTTTTGTTACAGTGATATTTCCTTTTTACTTTCCGAACACTATAGTGAGGAAAGTATTGTAATCATGTCAAAAATCCGAATTCGAGATTTTGATGTTTCTATACGTTTTGAGGTCCCCTGAGTCCGTTTTCACTATTTTTACGATGATGTATGTATGTGTGTGTGTATGTGTGTATGTGTGTATGTGTGTATGTCTGTGAACACGCTAGCGTCTAAACGCTTCGTTCGATTAACCTGAAAGTTGGTACGCATATTGTAAGTCACCATAGTACGAACCCTATAGATTTTGGTGAATCTAGCACTTATAGTTTTTTTACAGGGACACAAAGAAAAATTCTTTATCATTATGGCCTATGGGAGCAAAATCTTCAAAGTGCGATAGCATCTAAACGCCTTATTCAATTGAGCAAAAATTTTATACACATATTATAGATCACAAATACTCAATCTGTATAGATTTTGGAGAATCTAGCACTTATAGTTTTTTTACAGGGACACAAAGAAAAATTCTTTATCATTATGCCTATGGGGCCAAATTTTTAAAAATGTGATAGTGTCTAAACGCCTTATTAATCCGAGCAAAAAAATTGTACACATATTATAGATCACAGTTGAACTAACTGTATAGATTTTGGTGAATCTAGCACTTACAGTTTTTTTACAGGGACACAAGGAAAAATTCTTTATCATTATGGCCTATGGGACTAAATTTTTAAAAGTACGATAGCATCTAAACGCCTTATTGAATTCAGCTGAAAATTTATATGAGTATTATAAATCACTGTTGCACTAACTATAAGCATTTTGGTGAATCTAACATTTATAGGTTTTTACAGGGACACAACGAAAATTTCTTTGTCATTATGATCTATGGGCTCAAAGTTCAGTAGCGTTAAATAAAACAACGTGTAATAGATGGAGAAAAATACTCAAACACTCTATTATGGTTTTCTCTTTTTTGTTTGTTTAACAACTACTCTTTCTTTACTTTATCTACAAAACTGTTAATTACTCAATGTTCGGAAAGTCGAGTGGAGTCACTCCAGATTTTTTACTGTTGTTACCATGACCTATGTCACTTTTTATAATTTGTATCCTCTGTGAGTCAATATTTGTATACATTTTGACGAAAAAATATTTTAATTTACCTTTATGTTATTTTGATTGTTTTCTAAGGAACATTTCGATGTTTATTATACAAATTGGCTTATTTTTTATAAAATTATCGCAATGCAGGCGAGAGATTGGGAGAGAATTGCAAAAGAAATGAAACCCCACCTCTATATTGTGGAAACAGTATTAAAAAACTAGTTTGCATATTCGTAAATGACTCTCTATGTGACGCTGGTACGCATAAATGTCAATGGCATTAACTACATTGAATGCTGAAGACAAAATTTAAATGATTTAATTCGAAGTATGTAAAATAATTTTGTTTTATAATGTAAAGTTAAAAAAAAAATTGGGTAAAGGCGTGGCTTCCGTTGCAAAAAAGAGTTTACTCGACTCTGAAATGTTAAGTCTTTGTTCTTAAATATAACACAACTTTTCCTAGTTTCTAAACGCTAAAATTCTGTTTTATCCCTGTTGTCGTTTTTTTTTTTTTTTTTACTTGAATATTCTAGGATTCGTGCACCTCAAGTTAAATGTCATGATTTAGAAAACGCGGTAAGACGAGGACACGCAGTGAACAATACTTTTTTTTTCCTTTTTTTAAATTAATATAATTAATATTTATTATTTTTTACCAGATTTTTTAAAACAAATTTTCTGTTTTAATCTTGTTGTGACATTTTCGCATTCGTAATAAAATATTAAATTTTTATTAAATGTTTTTTTAATACTAAATAATATAGTGGAAAATAGTTTTTTTTTTTTTTTTTTTTTTTAAGTTTTCAAAATTTATTATTGAAACAAAGCGCAATATTGTTTATTTTCGATTATTCTAATCACAGCGTAAAACTGGCGTCAGACTTATTATGGAAAAAGAATTTAAAACAAAGTACTATGTGTTGTTACTTTTAACGCAAAGTTTATACATGACATCTAAGTTTTAATTTTGTGTCACGTATAAAGACGTGACGTATTACTTAAAATAGAAATGATTTTGAACAGTATCTCCTTTCTATTGAATATTAAACACTTTCGCGACCACATGTTTTTGTCTTTTAGATAGTCTGTTCCGCCTTTGGGCATTATTCATTTGAACTACATTATGTCAGAACGAGGTTTTCTATATCCATATTTATTTTACAAATGAATATACATAATTATTATGCTCTTTCTAGTGAAAGTATTTGCATTCATACTATTTTGTTTATATAAATATGAATATAAGGAATATTCTTAGGAAATATTGTAACACACAAATTGTGAAAGGAACGCCCATTGGAGGAGTTTCAGATTTCCAATGACGTGGATCTTCGTCAGCAGCCTCGAAAGTGTTAAATATCCTTCTCAGATTTTAGCTTAAATCTTGTTATCTATATTTTAGTATATTATGTATTGTTGGTGTGTACGCCTAAAATTAAATGTAAAACTTTATAGTAACACTTTCATGCGGGGCTTACTGTATAAAATAAAAATATACTCAAGAAGAAATAGATAATTCTTTTTCTTAAATATTAAACACTTTTTTTTTTTTAAACACTATTAATATTATTATTAGTGCTAGAGGCCTATTTCAGTCGGTACAGTTGTCGAATTTTTATAATACACTCTTAATTAGTGCTAAGGGCCTATTTCAGTCGGTTTATTGAATGGGGATTTATTGAATGAAGTCCCCCCAAGGCCCAACTTTGACATGAGTCCTCCCCCCCCAGGCCCAACTTTGACATGAGTCCCCCCCCAAGGTACCCCTATTTCAGTCGGTACAGCGTTGTCGAATTTTTATACGTCACTCTTAATAGTGCTAAGGGCCTATTTCAGTCGGTTTATTGAATGGGGACTTATTGAATGAAGTCCCCCAAGGCACAACTTTGACATGAGTCCCCCCCCAGGCCCAACTTTGACATGAGTCCCCCCCAGGCCCAACTTTGACATGAGTTCCCCCCAAGGCACAACTTTGACATGAGTCCCCCCCCCCCCCAAGGCCCAACTTTGACATGAGTCCCCCCCAAGGTACAACTTTGACATGAGTCCCCCCCCAAGGCACACCTTTGACATGAGTCCCCCCAAGGCACACCTCCCCCTCATTGGGAAAAAGAGAAAAAACGTTGTTTTGCGGCTATAAGACAGTTTGGACTTCCAACGTTATTTGTTACAGTATCTGCAGCTGAAACACATTGGTTTGATTTAATGAAAACTTTATCATGGAATTTAGATCGTCACGAATTAACTAAAGAAGAATTTGTCGATATTAACAAGTTTAGCAGTAGGCCTCTGGCACTAAATTAAAATCTGTCAATGTCAGATTTTCATGTTTTAAATAATGAAATAATGTCGTGTCTGTATAATTTTTATTATCATTATTCTTTTACCTTGGTATCTAGATTTTTGTAATTCAACATTGTAGGGTTCATATGATTCAAACTATTTAATTTTCTTCGTATGAAGTTATGTATTTAACTATTCGATGTTTAATAAATAGAAACCAATAAAAATCTTTTAATTCACAAACTAACACAGAAAGTTCGGCGAATTAGAATCGTTTTTTATTTTATAATTAACATTTCTGAACTTTTTTTCCGGTGTGAAATTTAATAAAAAATGTATATTAAGTGGTAGATCCCGATTTATTTTTTCTATACGTATAGACGGTCCCCGAACACATTTTCATGTGTAACTCTGTTTAGAATTGATTTAAAGTATATAAATAGGTTGGTTTTCCGAACTGCCTTGATCTCAGAAATCTGAATATGAGATCAAAAATAGGGATCGTCATTGAAAAAAAATGAAGTTTATGCCTGTTTTAATATGTAGATAACCCTTTAAGCAAAATCTAACTACACCATTAAAAACTAGACGTTATTACAGATCGACAGGTACCAGCCGCATGTTTCTACGATAATTTACGGCGAAATTAGGTGGGGGGGGGGGGCTTTTTTTTTTTTTTTTTTTTTTTTTGGTGACTGTACATAGATTACCTCCGTGCGTTATTAGTATATATTATATATATACAAAGAGTATATCTCTCTACATATATATCCATATATGTAGCGCACGGCGCGGCATGCCTCATACACACACACACACACACACACATATATATATATATATATATATATATATATGTATAAAATGTATACTAATACGAGTAGCATACTGGCTACTGGCATCTGTCTCTTTCTAGTTCTATACTCTATGTATGCATGTACTTTTTCCACAGTATATACATAGTTCACAAAATACAAGCACGTGTTTTTATACAGACTGTTATGTTCTTCTTTTTGCTTTGAATATAAATTTTCAAATAAATAATAATAAAAAAAAATTATTTTAGTCATATTACAATATTTTTACCTAATATAAGGCTTAGTTCATTTAATTTGGGTAGCTACAAATATTGTGCCGAATCATATAATACAGATCATAAACACTTCTTTACAAACCAAAAATAATTCGAAAATAATAATCTTGTTATTTATTGGTCAAATCTAAAACCTGTAGATGGCGCTGCGCGCCGATATTAATTTTTTTGTTTTTTCTTTTCTCCTCAGTGTGTGCTTCGTGTTCGTCTTTGTTGTAATAAATGTGTGTAGCCGTAATTAATATCCTATTATTTTCGCTTTATGTCGTGAATTCACACCAATGAATTGGAATGAACCTACAGTGGCCGGCAGTCCCCACGACTTTGGACCGATAAGGTAAGATATTTACCTTATTTCAATTTAATATTCTGAAAATGTCTATAATAACTATTTTGAAAAGATATATTTAAAATACGTCGCCAAACTAGCGACATGGGTTTGAATGATAATTTTTATAAAGTCGTTAACAGTTTTAGCGACATAAATTTTGGCGCCCGAACAGGGACTGCCAGGCCCTTAAAAATGTGAATTAACGTGGTTCTTATTCTATAGTCCAAATTTCTAAATTAAATCAATATGGCAACCGAAATAGAAAAATTAAAAAGAAAAAGATCTACCCTTAAGGGATTATGTACTAAATTGATCAATACGATAAACATAAAGTTAAATGAACCCGACGAAGGGTTAAATGTTTTCGAATTGGAATTCCAGTTAGAAAAACTGCAAGTCAAGAATAACGAAATTATAGAAGTTGAAGATCAAATTGAGGCCAAAATCACGGATCTCAACGAGCTACAAACTGAAATAGAATCGAGACAAGAATATAGGGATTCAATTATTGATGTAAAAGCTCAAATTATGAATAAGATAGAGAAAATTAAAAATTTAAATGTCACTCCGATCTTATCACAGCCAAGAAATGAGCAAACACCCAATTTGCGTTTAGAAAGAATTAATGCGAGTTCAGTAAGATTGCCCAAGATCTCAATTCCAGTTTATGATGGTTCTCCTGAAAACTGGATGGAATTTTGGAATCAGTATGAGATAACCATACACGATAATAACGATTTGTCTAACGTACAAAAATTTGTTTACTTAAGAAGTTTTTTAAAGGCCCAAGCTTTAACAGCTATTCAGGGTTTAGCACTCTCAGATCAAAATTACAATACTGCAATTGATTTATTAAAATCTAGATTTGGAAAAAAAGATATTATAATAAGATATAAAATTGACGCGTTATTAAATTTGAACCCTGTTAAATCTCCAAATCAAATTAAAGAATTACGCTTACTGCACGACGCCCTTGATGTTAATATTAAATCTCTCGAAAATTTAGGAGTTGATATAAAATCCTACGGAAAGTTGTTATTTCCAATTGTTACAAAATTAATACCTACCAGTATTATGATAGACTATAATAAAATGAAAACAGAATCCGAGGAATGGGATGTACAAGATTTGTTAAAACATTTTAAATTAGAAGTTCAGACTAGGGAAAAAACCTTTTTATTTTTAAAACGCGAAGTAGAAACTCACAATAGCGGGTATAAAAACTCAAATTCCAGATTTGATTCAAAATCATCGGAAAATAATAATAATAATGCTTCCTACCGGAAATCTGGTTCGGGATATAAAAATTCTAACACAATGCAAAAGGCATCTGCCTTTAAATTAACTGTTAGTAAATGTATATTTTGTGTTGATGCAGTAAATGATCATGACAGTAAAATGTGTAAATTAAATTTAGAGGACAAAAAATTGTCTTTACGCAAACAGGGAATCTGTTATTTATGTTTCAAAAGAGGTAAACATACAGCTAAATTTTGTTTATCGGGTCTCAAATGTGACACATGTTCAGGAAAACACAATACATTAATTTGCTATAAGCAAAAATCGGAAACTCCAACGGCTCATATGAAAGATAAAAATCACATCGAACATACCCAAACAAATACTTCTGAGAGCAGTGCTTGCGAAAACGATAATTCTGTATTGTCCTATAAGTGTCCTGTACAAAATCCGCTTGAGAATAATGAAATATATTTACAAACTTGCTTCGCAAGAATAACAAATAGTTCTAATTTAAACTCTCTAAAGTGTGCAGTATTATTTGATAATGCATCTCAAAGAAATTTCATAAACATATCACTCGAGCGTGAATTAAAGTTGCCGGTGATTAGAAAAGAAACTTTAATCATATATCCGTTTTCTTGTGATCAACCTCAATCAAATGAATATTCAGTCGTAAATTTCGAATTGTCTCATTTAAAAAACCACAAACAGAAATGTTATGTAGAGGCATTGTGTCGTAAATCAAATATCTTTTACGAAGTTACAGATACTGGATGACGCAACATTTCGAAAACTTTTGGTTTCGAGTCAGGGGGGAGAAAATAAATTTTCGCAATTGCATTCGAAGGCTCCAGACATTCTAATCGGCGGGGGGTTATTTTGGAAACTGCAAAAAAATAAAAAGAAAATTAATCGTTCGTTGTTTGCTGTAAATACATTATTCGGATGGACTTTGTCAGGCAATAATAATTCAGGAAACAATCCAGACAACTTAATTACTGGCGCCTCTGTGCTAAAGATTGAATGTGGTAACTCTATTTGTTTACATGAAAACCATCCATGCATGAAAATAAATGAATCATCCGAATGTACGGGTAATGATTTGCAACGCTTATGGTCGTTGGATCTTTTGGGAATAAATGATGATAAATTGATTTCTACTTCCGATCAGGAAATAATAAATAAATTTGATAAACAGTTAGAATATAAACAGGGTCATTATGTTACTCATTTATTATGGAATGACCATGGTATGGATAAATTTGAGAATAATTTTGAAAACGCTAGACGACAATTCAATTATTTGAGAAAAAAATTAAAAGCGGATAAATGGATTTTTGAGCAATATAGGCAGATAATCACAGAACAAGAACATCGAGGGATAGTTGAAGAATGCGGTCGCTCTCAAAGGGAATATTTCGCGCCACATCGTGCCGTTATTAGGAAGGGAAAACAAACATCAAAGGTACGAATTGTTTTTAATTGTTCCAGTAGAGTATCGGGGTGTAAATCTTTAAATGATTGTCTCGTAAAAGGGCCATGTCTTACACCACCAATTTTGGATGTAATTAATAGATTTCGAATGTTTAAGATTGCGTTTTGCGCAGATATTGAAAAGGCGTTTTTAATGATAGAAATCGCGGAACCCGATAGAAATTTTCTAAAGTTTTTATGGTTTGACGAGGACACTCAGAATTATAAAATAATGCGAATGACCAGAGCTACATTTGGTTGTACAACTTCTCCTTTCTTTTTAACGGCAACAATTAAGAAACACATTAAGAAATATAGGGAAATTTATCCGGATAGTTATGAAATGTTAAATTCAGCTCTGTTTGTGGACGATTTGCTTTATGGCTCCGATACCGTAAACGGTGCCTATGAATTAACTTCTACTGCGGTAAATATTTTAACAAAGGCTGGAATGAAATTAAGAAAGTTTAGTACGAATTCACAGAAATTAAAGAACATGTGGGATAAAAATGATTGTTTTTCGGAGGTAAATAATGAAAGTGTAATAAATATTCTTGGATTGGTGTGGTATAAAGATAGTGATAAATTAGGATTAGCTTTGAAATCTATAGTTGAAAATTTGGATATATCGGTATGTACGAAAAGATATGTATTACATACAGCTGCAAAATTTTTTGATCCTATTGGGATTATATCTCCCTTTTTAATTAGGATAAAGTGTTTTCTTCAAAGAATGTGGGAAAGAGGTATCGATTGGGATCACCAATTGCCGGATGATCTTAAGGGAATTTGGATAAAGTGGTGTAACGAAATTAAGGATTTATTAGAAATTCGAATAGATAGATGCTATTTCACGTATGTTGATTTGAAAAATTCGTGTGTAGAACTACACATTTTTTCAGATGCTTCACCACTTGCATATGGTTGTGTTGCATATTTTAGGGTTATCAGTAATGATAAAAAATGTTATGTAAGTATGATTATGTCGAAGGCTAGAGTTGCGCCGCTAAAGAAACTAACGTTACCAAGATTGGAGTTAATGGGAGCGGTGATAGCAGCTAGAGTAGCGAAATATATTTGTGATATATTTAAAGAAATTAACATCGAGAAATTTTATTGGACAGATTCTACTATCGTTTTACACTGGGTGAAGGGATCGGCGAAACAATGGAAACCCTTTGTTAAAAATAGAGTAGTTGAAATTCAGGAATTGTCAGTACCCGAAAATTGGTCATATTGTAATACAAAGGATAATCCCGCAGATTTAGTTACTCGTGGTATTAGCGCAAATGCGTTAGTTAATAATGATTTTTGGTTTAAAGGTCCAAAATGGTTATCTGAGCTAAATGGTAAAGGTAATGATATTGGGGAAAAGGTAGACACGCAATATATTACCGAAGAAAAAAGGAAAACACCTGAAAAAATAATTCAGTTTAAAATATCTATAGAAACAGTTGAACCAATATTGGATCTTGAAAAATATAGTAACATTTTAAGAGTTCTCAGAATTACGGCATGGATAAAGAGATTTCTTAACAACGCGAATCCTAAGAACGAGAAAGTTAAGGGTCCATTATCGGCAGAAGAAATTGGTAGTGCGCAAACAATGTGGGTTAAATATACACAGAAAATTAGTTTTCCGAATGAATTACACTGTTTGATAAATGGGGAACCTATTTTGAAAAATTCAAATTTAATTGAGTTTTCACCATTTTTGGATTCCGAGGGAATAATGCGTATCGGAGGAAGGCTTCAGAAATCAAATTATTCTTTTAACGAAAAACACCCGATCCTGTTGCCTTCAAAGGGTAAATTAATTGATTTGTTAATTAAAAATGCGCATGAACGAGTGTTTCATTTTGGCATTAATGATACATTAGTTCAATTACGGGAGGAATTTTGGGTAATCAAGGGCAGACAGGCAGTAAAAAGCGTATTAAGAAGATGCAGAATTTGCATAAAATTTAATTCTAGAGCTGGAGCCCAGATAACAGCTCCGTTACCTGCAGATCGTATCAATGAACAAAAGCCCTTTGCAGTGATAGGCCTTGATTTTGCAGGCCCTTTATACATCCGAAATAATGATAGCAAAATATATATATTGTTGTGCACATGCGCAATTACTAGAGCAGTGCACCTAGAATTGGTAGAGAACCTATCTACCGAAACATTCTTATTGGCCTTCAGAAGAATAGTAGCAAGGCGTGGTCTTTGCCATACAGTATACTCCGATAACGCACGAGCTGATATTGAGTTAAGGCACATCTGGAAAATAATTAGCCATCCCGACGTTAAAGATTACTATAGTAGTAATAAAATAAAATGGAAATATATCATGGAAATGTCGCCATGGTGGGGAGGCTTCTATGAAAGACTGGTGCGATCTGTAAAATCTGCCTTAAGAAAGGTGGTTGGCAAAACCACTTTAACACACACAACTACATACAGTTATATGTGAAATTGAAAGTTCAATTAATTCGCGACCCATTACATACATTTATGCAGACTCAGGAGAACCTTCTCCAATTACGCCAGCACACTTCTTGGTAGGTCAGCGACTTACTACCCTACCTATCGTGCATATGAAACCACATGTGCTTCCTGGAACTTCTCTAACATACGTGAAACGTTTCAATCAAAAAGAACGAATATTGGAACAGTTCTGGTCAAGATGGAAGAAGGAATACCTTCTTCAGCTGAAAAACGCCATGACAAGTCGACACTCCAGTATTCGAGAATATTCGCCAAAAGATGTTGTTTTAATCCACGATGCTAAGTTGCCAAGATACCTGTGGAAATTAGGAGTAGTGACTCAAGTGTTTCCCGGTAGAGATGGAAAGGTACGATCTTGTGAGATAAAAACAGCTACAGGTACATTGAGACGTCCTTTCCAGTTGATTTATCCAGTTGAAATTTTTGAAAGAGACTAAAACTTTAATACTTATATTCAAACTAGGACTTTGGGATGAACTTTAAATTCTCTTTGATATAATGAAAATTAGAAAATGAACATAAAGTTAATGTTCATCCGGGGGCCAATGTGTTATTTATTGGTCAAATCTAAAACCTGTAGATGGCGCTGCGCGCCGATATTAATTTTTTTGTTTCTTCTTTTCTCCTCAGTGTGTGCTTCGTGTTCGTCTTTGTTGTAATAAATGTGTGTAGCCGTAATTGATATCCTATTATTTTCGCTTTATGTCGTGAATTCACACCAATGAATTGGAATGAACCTACAGTGGCCGGCAGTCCCCACGACTTTGGACCGATAAGGTAAGATATTTACCTTATTTCAATTTAATATTCTGAAAATGTCTATAATAACTATTTTGAAAAGATATATTTAAAATACGTCGCCAAAGTAGCGACATGTGTTTGAATGATAATTTTTATAAAGTCGTTAACAGTTTTAGCGACAAATCTAATAGCTCGACGATACAATTCACAAGTTACTTAGTTTTCACTTCTATCGGCAGTCCCCAAAGACTGCTTTTTTTTTTTTTTTATGACACTATATAAATGGATAGCAGTTATATCAAACTAATTTTGCAACGTCATTAATAAGATATATTTAATATTCTAATACATATTTTAAACATTAACCATATTTATAACCAAAGGGTGTTAAAAAATTATGGTAAAAATCTTATAATTTAAGATTGAGAAATGAGTAAAAATGAGAAATGAGTAAATATCCTCTGTAATCCTCCATTGGGCCCCATTAGTGTGCTGTAAATAATTCATTTACTTTTTATGTTTCCATATTTTAAATTAATTTTATTAATATTTTTAATTTTCATAGCAACAGAAGTTACTTAGTGAGGATCAAAGAACCTCATGGCGTACATTGCGTTCTGGCCACTAACCCTTTTTATTCTTTGGGTCAAAAGGTCAAATATATATATCCAAATAATTTTATTTACATAAGAGAAAAGAGGAATCAATTTACTTATTGGTTAGAATGCTGTAAAAAGAAAAATGCATACAAAAATAATGTTTGTAAGAAAACTAATCTGCTGCATCAAAATTAATCAATTTTATTTTCCAAACCACACTAGTAATTCCAAATTAAGTAGGATATAAAAATTAATGGTTTTTAAAATTTGAATAAGTATTCATATAAACTAAGATATATATATTTATTATTAATAAGTAGGCACTCTCTCTCCAAATGATAAAATGGTCATTATTTTAAAACAGAAGCAAAACAAATCTTTCTCACCCCATGTTCTTCTCTTGAGAGCTGCTGAAACCCAACTAAATTTAAAACTGCCGGAATAACAGAAGGTGGAGTCAGAACCATCACCCTATTGGTTCTCAGCATGGTGTGATATGACATCACCACTAGGAAAGAAGAACCAATTTTTCTCCTGTGTGTGTGTTGCAGTAAAGCAAACACAACAGGGTGAGTTGAGCCAGCTGAGAGAAACAATGCATTTAAGTGCAGAAAACGATCTTATTTAACATTTAAAAAGAAGTGATGTTTTTAACATCACATTACCCCTAACGACCATTAAAAAAATTTGGAAGACTAAAAATGTGAATGGAGAGTGCATACCTACATTTACATGAAGGATTACAATTTTTTTTTTTTTTTTTTTTTTTTTACTTACATGTGAAAAAAAAATATCCATATTGACTACATAATATTGTAGGAACGGCCATTAAAGGCATGAATGTAACAAAGCAAATTTTTAAGCAACTGAAAGGTCTTACAATACTTTTAATAACATGCACTTGATAAAAAAATTTGGAAATTTTGAGAACAATGTACATGTGACACAAAATCTGAACCAAACACAATACAAAATCGATAAGTAAAGCTGAAACAATAAAATTCCGACAAAAAACCCAATATCAACGCCTACCCTGGTAGGTGATCAATTCTACCAAAATAGGCGAGGAATACACCATTTCATCAAAAACAATACTATTTCAGCACTGTGGTTACAGACATTCTCAAATAAAAGATTTTATTGATACAAAAGTGGTCAGTGACATATCTAACAATATTTATTAGGATATTGACAACTAATAAAATATATCTATAAATGCAAACAGACACAGCTTTTATCAACAAGTGACATGAGTAAAAAAACATTGATACCTTTTAAAGAAAATAGTATTATAACAGAAATATTGAAAAGCATGTTAATTGCTGTAAAATTTGCTTTCTTATAAATTTGTAAAAATAATTAGTTAACGAGAATAAAAAAATGTATGACATGACAAAAGAATTTCAGTGGATGTGCAATATCAACAAAAATATTTAACCAATAGTCTTGATATTAAATACCATCCACCGATTAATCAATGTATAAGTATAATCAATGTATAAGTATACACATGAAAGAACAACTATACTAAATAAATGTCAAAGAAATCTTGTTAACAACTGATAACACAAAATCAGTTATATTTCAGTATAAAATATTTACAGATGACCTCTTGAAGCATTATTATGAAGGAGAAAAAAAAATCAAAATAAGTATCAATACAAATGTCAAAATAATCTTACAGATAAATATTACATTACGGAAAAGGCATTCCAAGTACTCGAGTATAATATTCGAATAAGATTTTTTTTTTAATTTTATCATTACCATTATTATTATTATTATTTAAAGAATATACATATTATAAATGGAAATAATAAATGTGAGTGGCTACTGAGGCCACCAAGTTAGATTACTAAACAAAATCAAAAATGCACTTAATATAAACGTCAAATAATACTCAAATAAACATACTATCAGATATAACCAAAACAAAACTGCAATGTCAATAATCACAATAAACAAAAAATTTTATCAAACATTATACACATTTATATACATATCATGTGTGGATTGTGTATTAATTTGATTGTGTAATAGTGTGGATGTAGTGTATACTTGTGTTGTATAAGTGATGTCTGTGTCTGTGAAAATGGTGTGGAAGCTTCCAGAAATTGTATTTAATAACCCAATATATTTATAAACATGACAATGTGTAGGAATTAATATATGAAAAGAAAGAAGAAAAATTATGTATACACATATAAATATGCAAGTTTCCGATACATATAACACACACATACTGTACATTTTGAGCAGTAAATAATTATAGTATAGTTATCAAATTTAACAAATAAGACAATATATAAAATAAATCAGCATAACAGAAGATTTATATTCATATTAACTACAATACACACTGCACTAAGTTTTTGTAGATATTCAACATTTGCCACAGGAGAAAAAAATATATATATATAACTACACAATATATAATAGGACAATATACAAAATACAACTTATCAAATATACCTGTACCAACTCATACTTGTTTACAACAGGCAACTTTGGTGAATGAATTGCTTATCAAGTCCCCTAAAAAAAAACTTAAAAAAAAAAAAAAACATGTTAAAAGAACATTTGTGAAAATGGAAACAAAAAAACAAAAAACAAAAATTAAGTTTTGCATCTTGGTCTGAGATCATAATGAGACTGCGGTTGAACAATCCCAGCTGGTTGACCTGTCAGAATTGTTTGTGGAATGAGATGTTGCTTTCTTTTATGCGCCAGGATGACACGGTCTATGTTAATAGTGAATGGTTCAGCCCCTTCATTTTCGAATTCTCTGACGGAGAGTAACACGTCAGATATTACTTTTTGAACTGAATATGGGCCTATGAATCTTGGTTTAAATGTATCTTTGGTTTTTATAAAGACCATATCATTTTCTTTGAATTTCCGGAGAACTGCTTTTTTATGTTGTCTAGTATTACGTTGGTTTTGGTAAAACTTCATGTTATGATGCACTTGCCTAAAGATCTGTTTCATTGATTCCATGTATTTATGGTATTCATATGGAAATTCCAGTGTTTCTAACTGAGGAGCTTCAAACAAGTCAAAGATGCTTGTTATTGACCTGCCAAAATGCAGAAAGGCTGGAGAATATCCAGTTGAAGAATGAACGGTGGTGTTATACAGGTTCTTGTGTATCATCAAAGCCTGATGAAAATCAAATCCTTCCTTGGTAAGAGTGGAAATTGAGGATTTAATGCTGGTATTAATTCTTTCTGATGAGCCTTGTGTTTGCGGGTGTCCTGATGATGAATGGGAGATTGTAATTTTCAATGTCTGTGCCAAGTTGTTAAAGATGTTTGCTGTGAACTGTGGGCCTAAGTCTGAGAGTATCGCAGAGGGTCGACCAAAGGTAGTAATGTATCCCGTAATGGCTTTAACTACAGCTTGTGCTGTTGCATTTTTTACTGGTACCAATTCAATATGTTTAGAAAAATGATCGAGGAATGTTAACACATGGAAGCCATTGGAGAAAGGACCCAAAAAATCCATGGAAACTAACATACTCGGCGCAGAAGGAACAAACATTTCCTGCAGTGGAGCAGGTGGAATTCTGTGCGGTTTATATTGAATACATAATGTACAGGACAGAACAAAGTTTTTCACATCTTCAAATAATCCTGTCCAATAAAAGTGTTTAAGTATTCTTCTGTATGTATTTCTAATTCCAAAGTGAGGCATGTGACAAATTTTTAATACTTTAGGTTTTAACTTCTGTGGTACTACAATTTTTGTTTTTGGAGAGTTTTCAGGCTGGTGAAACTTTCGTTTGATCATTAACAGACCTGTGTCCGGATGGACAAAATAATTTTTATATTTAGGAGAAGGTTTCTCCGAAGTGATATCGACAATAATTTTTAGCAGAAAGTCATCTTCTCTTTGCTCTTTAAAAAAACATTCTTCCGAGATTTCCATCATAAGATTATCTGCGTCAGAGCTGTCTAAGGAACGACTGAGTGGAGCAGCATCGTTGCTTAACAACTGAGGTAAGGAAGAACGATGAGGCTCTGATGAGGTGAGTGACTTATCAGATTTTTGTGTGACATTGAAATGATGGAGTTCAATTGTTGGAGAAGCTGAAGAAATGGGTAAATTGTTAGCCTCTTTAATTAATTCTGGGTTTGAGTTAAGATCTTGAGTGTATGCAGAAAAGTCTTCTCTTGAAAAATAGTCTGCCAAAACATTTGTTTTACCTTTTACATATCTGAATGTGTATTGATAGTTTGATAATTCAATTAGCCATTTAGTAGTTAGATCAGCAGGAGAGGAAATTTTCTTATAGTGTTCGAGTGGTCTGCTATCGCTGAGAATGGTGAAAGGTCGGTTGAAAAGGAAAAATTTAAATGCACTGACTGACTTAGCTATGGCCATCAGCTCAAGCTTGATGGCTGAATATCGCTGTTCTGATTTAGATAGTGTTTTACTAAAGTAACTAACCGGAAGCAGAATGCCTTCCTTTTCTTGTAGAAGAACCCCTGAAATAGCAATTTTGCTAGCATCTGTATTAAGAAAAAATTGTTTTGACCAATCGGGTAAAGAAAGAAAAGGTTTAGAGAAAAAAACTTTCTGTATTTGTTTAAAGACTTCAGCATGTTCCTCTGTCCATTTAAATGTAGTTTTCGGAGATGTTAATTTTATCAAAGGATCAATTAATCGCGAGTAGCAGGGAATGAGTTTTCTGTAGAATCCACACAATCCTATAAATCTTTTTAGTTGTTTTCTGGTTGCTGGGATAGGAAATTGAGTAATTTTTGTAATGTTGGAAGAAATAGGATGTATTTTCTGATTTTGGATGCTGAAACCGAGATATTCAATAGATGACTGATGGAATTTACATTTCTTTGGAGACAATGTCAGATTGTACTTTTGTAGAGTAGCTAAAAGTGTTTGTAATTTTTCTGTTGTTTCCTGGAAAGAGTCACTTCCTATAATAATGTCATCCTGGTAAGCATATATGCCTGAACAATTGCACTCTTGTATAATTGTGTCAATAAGCATTTGGAATGTTGATGCGGCTGATCTCAGCCCAAACATTAATCTTTTAAATGAATAAGTTCCCCATTGTGTAGTAAATGAGAGACGTCGTCTGTATTCTTTAGGTAATGAAATTTGATGATACGCTGAGGGAAAGTCTAATGTTGTAAAATATTTAAATTTTGAGATGTTATTTATTATCGTATCAATTCTTGGAAGAGGATAAGTGGAGCATCGAATCATAGAGTTGATTAACCTTAAATCTAGGGCCAGTCTAAAGGAAGGTTTATCCTCCTTAGACACAGCTTTCTTTTTAACCATGAGCATTGGGCATGCCCATTCAGAGATATTTCTCTCAATGATCCCTGCATCCAGTAATTTGTCAAGTTGATCTTTTGCCTCTTCTTGAATAGCTTGTGGAATAGGAAAAGGGTAAGTTTTTAAGGGAATATCTGAAATGAATTTTATATGTGGAGTGATATGATCGGTGTGTCCAATCGACTTTAGTGAACATGAAAATACAGAGTTAAATTTCTGAAGAATATCTTGCATTATTACCCTTTCTGTAGGTTTTAAATGCTGAATAGAAAAATTATTTACATTAAATTCTTTCTGTCTTAAGGATAAAACTTCTGGTGTAGCCTTAATTAGATTACACATGTGATCAGGTGTATTTGTTGCAAGATCCAAGGAATTTTCTTCTATTTTATCTATCTCTGAAATGTATCCGCAAACGGTATTTTTATTTATATGCAGTTTCTTGCTCGAATTATTATACATAGGAATAAAAAATTGAATTAATTCTTGTTTAGTAGAATTTTCCTTGATATGTTGTACCTCCATAAGAGAAGGATAGGACACAAGTGGACAATGCTTGTTAGACGATGTAAACATTACTAACTGATTTTCTGGAATAAGCGTGGACCGCACAGGCACATATATAGTATCCTGTGGATCAATCATAATCTTCTGGGTAAGCCAACATTTTTGATAAGAGGGTAAGTTCTCTTTATGAACATCAATTTTAGATTTTTTATATCCAGTTTGGGGAAAATCCATATGAGTAGCTATCTTATGTGATGCCCGATTCATATCAGATTCAGATGATAGAAGACTGCAAGAGGGTACAGTGTCTAGAATATCTAAAGCATTTTCATTAATTTGTATTTTGTTATTGTGTAAATTGATAACTACGTGATGGGACTTTAAAAAATCAAAGCCAAGTATACCAATAAATTTAGATTCAGTTGGTATTTCAATAAGAAAAAAGGTGTGTTTGTAAAAAGTTTTCCCTATTTTAAAGGAAATGCAAACACATCCGTCACATTGGACTATAGAGTTTACTGTAGATATCTTGACTCTTGAAGCAATTCTTTTGTAATATAATTTGTTTTGATTTTGTAAAAAGTAATGTTTTGAGAGTAATGACACAGAAGCTCCTGAGTCGAGAAGAAAATTCTCTAATGTTTTGTTTAACAGTAATTGTATGATGGGGAGATTGGGCAGATCATTGTCTGTGTGTAACAAGAATTCCAGTGAATTAACTAATATGCAGTCTCCATTTTCCTCCACACTCGGGGACGTTACCAGTACAGGAGATGTTGTTTGTATCGCAACAGATTTGACTTTGCGTTCTAATGACAAAGGGAACTTTGCCTGTGTGTCTGGAGATCTCAGAATGATTTCATTGTTATTTACAAAAAAATTATTAGGTAGATTAGAATATGTTGAGTTAGTCTGTGAAAAGTTGTTATGGTAATTGACTTTATTCAAACCTGACCTATATGAGGAACTCTTTGTATTTAGGAGTTTAGTGTCACTTCTACCATTCTCCAATTCTAGTCATTGTGAATGACTACTTTTGGTTTGAGGGGAGTTGGATTTAAATGTTTTAGGGGCCCTGGCTCTCCGTGACATGTCTCTATAAGGTCTAGAGAAAGATTGCCCATTACGATATCTGTGAGAAAACTTATTATTTTGTAATTTTCTGAGTGCAAAGCACCTCTGAGCAGAATGTCCAGGTCTTTCACACCATTGGCATTGAATCGTGTGTGAACCTTTATTTTGTGGAAATTTATTGTATGGCCGCTTGCTATAAGATGAATTGTTAATCTTATAGTCAAATTGTTTTCTGAGTTTGTACCTATCACTTCACTATCTATTTTATGATTGAAGTTCTGAATAGTAGCAAAAGATGTTCCTGGTAAGACAGGGTTTATTTGCAAGTTATAAATTTCCTGGAATTTTTCGAGACATTCCACCATCTGATAAAAGGTTGTGGCTTTTTGTGATAGTAGATGAATTCTAAAGTGGGGCGGAATGAGATCATTGAATTTTGCGATTAGTAGTTGTTCAAGGGCTTTTTCTTCCATATCAGGAAAACGTTTTCTCACTAAATTTTCAAGCTTATTAGCAAAAATATTAATATTGACATCGGACTCAATCTTAAATTCGTTAAATTGTTGTGCTATTGCAGTTGCCGACTCTACCTTAAAATATTTCTTAAATATATTAAATAACTCTTTTGTATTTTTGGCTTTTTGGCAAGCTGGGGAGGAAACATAAAACTTAAGAGCAGTATCTGCCAATTTTGATTTCACAAAAGCCAAAGCATGGGATTCTTCCCATTTGCTGTTCTCAATTTTAAATTTCACTTGTTCAATAAAAAAATCCAATAAATGAGGGTCTCCAGAAAATGGCGTTACCAAAGTTTTGAATGGTAAACCTCTTGTCAATCCTTTGTTAGAAGCCATTATTTTTTGTATATATATGAAACTACTATATTGATTTAAAAAAACAACACAGATGTATGAAGCTTGTTATTTAAATTTCTTGATTTTTACATGTGTTGATGGCTATTTGCATATAATAAATTCACGTAGTTGAGGAGAGAGAGAGATACCTACAATTTTTTTTTTTTTTTTTTTTTTTTTTTTAAAGCCAACAATACATAGTTCTGTTGGTTATTATTTATTTAATCAGTTATTCAAAATATATTGAACCAAAAAAAAAAAAATTTTCATTTGTACAAAGTTCCAGCATATCACAATTTTTGAAACAGGGAATTGTCTTATAGGTCACTTGGTATCAATCATATTCAATCACCAAAAAAATGTAATTGGTAATGTATGACTTTAAAAAAATAATTTCAGTAATTCTAGCAATAAAAACAAAATAATTTATTCAAAATAAACAATCTCTACAGTATCATTTATTCTTAAGAACAATAATCAAGTATTCCTTTCCGGCACCAAATGTGCTGTAAATAATTCATTTACCTTTTATGTTTCCATATTTTAAATTAATTTTATTAATATTTTTAATTTTCATAGCAACAGAAGTTACTTAGTGAGGATCAAAGAACCTCATGGCGTACATTGCGTTCTGGCCACTAACCCTTTTTATTCTTTGGGTCAAAAGGTCAAATATATATATCCAAATAATTTTATTTACATAAGAGAAAAGAGGAATCAATTTACTTATTGGTTAGAATGCTGTAAAAAGAAAAATGCATACAAAAATAATGTTTGTAAGAAAACTAATCTGCTGCATCAAAATTAATCAATTTTATTTTCCAAACCACACTAGTAATTCCAAATTAAGTAGGATATAAAAATTAATGGTTTTTAAAATTTGAATAAGTATTCATATAAACTAAGATATATATATTTATTATTAATACGAGTAAGTAGGCACTCTCTCTCCAAATGATAAAATGGTCATTATTTTAAAACAGAAGCAAAACAAATCTTTCTCACCCCATGTTCTTCTCTTGAGATGTCAATGTTAACTGCATACCAATTTGTATGAAATTCCGTGCAGTAGTACCTGAGATACAGTCTCCACAAAATTTTGTCACACACAGACAGACAGACATTTTCTAAAAATGGTCAAATCGTATTCTACAGCTCTAAAAACGTGTAAATCCGTCAAAAACCCGAGGTCGAAAATTTTTACAAATCCAATACTTTCTTCTATTGAATATAGAAGAAAGTAAAAATACTTAAAATAACAATTATAAAGAAATGTTTTAAATATGCGGATTTTCCATTATTTAAGCAAATTTCATGATTTAATTGTATAATTACAGCAAAAATTAAAATGAACGAGAAGAAGTAGTATGGCTGTGGCCATCACAAAACTTTCTTCTATATTTCCCTTCACAAATTTACAGTGGAAATTACTCATTAAAATTATTATTTATATAATTATTTTTCATGGTAAATGCAGATAATATTCATTTCAGAGTAGTATAACACTAAATGTCGAAATAATGTCAATTTTGTGTTCTACAAGTGATATCTTGGAAAAAGCATTTTTTTCACAACTGTTTTGCTAAAAAAATTGTCTATATCTTTTTTAAGATAATTAAAGATATACGGTTAAAATATTCGTTTTAGAGTTATTGACGAATTCTTTTGAATAATACTTATATTGAAAACTGACACCCTTCAGGGAAATGTTCCTACATATACAATAATTTTATCAATAGACATGAAACCTTTGGAAACATATATCGAACTTAGCGCCATCTGTTACAGACAGGATCACAACAAGTAAAGATTGGCAGTCTCGCCGACGGACTTCACTGTGTAGAAGCTGAGGATGTTGGCGGGGATGGGGGGGGGGGGGCTCCAGCGAACGGACTACAGCACAGAAACTTAAGAAGCACTTATCGTCCCCAGAAGCCAGAGTCAATTTTATTCTATGGAAAATTTTGTCCCATTATAACTTATTACCTAATATATATTTTTAATTTCCGTTTTCACATTCAGAAGCTTCCCAACTATTAAACAATTTATCGCTTTCTAAAAATTATTATTATTTTTTAAATTGTTAATATTTTACTTTGAGGCTGTAAAATGCGAATTTTCACAATGTGAAATTTTTCATTTTTGAGCTTAAAAATGAAATCTTAAAAATAGAAAAAATCAATTTTTAGAAAGCGATAAATTGTTTAATAGTTGTGAATTTCCGAAAAGTGAAAACAGAATTTAAAAATATGTATTAGTTAATGAATTATAATGGGGTAAAATTTCCCACAGAAAAACATTGGCTTCGGCTTTCGGAGACGATAAGTAGAGAGTCCCCTTGAGAGTAAAATTATTTCAAATTTTATTCTGGTTGTCTATTTCGATTATCAATATACATATATTTTAAATTTAATGAATTTTAAAAAATTATACTCATTGCATACATTTAGACGAATTTTTGTCCTACGCCGCCATATTAAAAATTTTGAAAAAATAGGACTACAACACCACCTGTTGAGAGATATCCATTAGAGGTGAGTTCGGGCTCTATTTTGACAATTCGAGCCCAAAACATTTTTGAACTGAGCTCGCCCGAGCCCGAAAAATTTTGTGTGATCAGAGCCCAAGCTCGCCCGAGCCCGATATTGAAAGTGGTACGCTATGCAACGCATACACAATAGTAAAATTAAATACCGTTTTCATTTTCAAATTAATTTTCTTATTATCAGTCCTCAATTTAAATAACTATAAATGTTATTATAACAATTTATAATGTCTGTGTCTCTGCATACATGTATATATTTATAGTGCAGCCCATTGTTTATAACGCGCCTATCGGGGGACAAAAAATTTATCCGAATGAGTGATATAATGAGGCCCAATATAACGAAAGTGGAAGGATTACTGGTATAACACTATGACATAATATGCATCCCGTTGAAAAAAAAGTTCTATTTAGAAAAAGGAAAGTCAAAGCTACTAAGGTTTGCATGATTATTTTGTGATGTATAACCTATCATGACTATTATGGCATTACTAAAGGTGCTCTCAAATGAATATATATATATATATTTACATTTTCCAGTTAGTGAAGAATAAAATAAACGGAACTTTTAGCTTGAATCCGAGCCCGCCCGGAGCCCGAAGACTTGCGTAAGATTTGAGCCCGATCGGGCTCGGGCTGAACCCGCCTCATCTCTAATATCCATCCAGCTAATCAGCATCAAATGAAGTCGAGGTCCAAGCAAATAAAATTTTATAATATTGAATTACGTTCATTAGTACAGTGTCCATAATAGTTTCGTAACATATACACACACAGACAGATATTTTCTAAAAATGGGCATTATTTTCAGAACATCCCAAATTGTGTAAATCTAAGAAAAATGGGGGGGTCGAAAAAATTCAAGAAGACAATATTTTCTCCTTGTGTACATAGAAAAAACTACCAAGAAAACCTTTAACACATTGAAGTAACTTCTTTAAACAAGCGGAACAAAATCTAAAGTGGTCTTCATCCTAAGCACAAATAAGTGGTTTGCAAATGCTTGCTAGAAATCTAATGAGAAATTGCCGAACAACTTAAAGAACACTTCTTAGAAGCATGTCATTGGGATGACAAAGTTAAAGAGCGGAAGGAAAAATCGTGTTTAAAAAAAAAAAAAGAAAGGGAAAATTCATTGTCTGACTCAGTTTCTAATATAAATAAGTGCAGAAAAAGAGACAAGTTGGAGTGTTTATCATTTTACAGCCTAGTTCAAAAATGTTTAAAAACTCTCAAGCATGTAAATCAATGACTTAAATTCAATTGAGTTGGAAAAAAAAAAAAAAAAACTCTAACAATGTAATTAACGTTTATTTTTGCTAATCATTAACGCCTTTTTACCTCCTATATTCAATAAAAGAAAATACTAGATTCGCAAAATTTGACTCTCGGTTTTCATTAGATTTTTACGTTTTTAGATGTCTTGAACACTGTTTGACCATATTTAACAAATAACTGTCTGTGTGAGTATGACAAACAATTTGTGGCAACTTTAGTTCAAAAACTAATGGATAGAACTTTATATAAATTTGAGAGTAGTTTAGCCAGATATAAATTAATTCCTATACCAGCTTTTGGTGAAAATCATTAGGTGTTTTGTCATTCCGGTTTCTCATAATTTTAATGACAGCGTAAGACAAAATTCTATAAATATGCAAAATGTGAATAAATCATTATGAAATTAAAAATAATTACTTAAAATAATAGTAGTTAACCAGAATAAAATATTTGTATATATACAGAGGCTGTTCGCACATTTTTTAGACGATTTTGATGGAGTGTACTGAAACAATTTCACTCATATTTCGTGTTTTATTTGTTCAGTTTGATAGCTCTTGTTCTTAACTATCATTTTACATTGTAATTTATATGATAATAATGCTTTTTATAATATCGGAAGAGGTATATTTTTCTACTCCTCTTGAACGGCTTTCCAGAGTCCACAAAGCGTTGTAGGTCGGCGTTTGGATAATGCTGATTTTAAGAGTCGAAAAATACAAAAATCCAACGGTGATACATCAGGAGATTTAGCAGGAATATCAGTGAAGGGTATGGTTTTAATTCCCGTTTTTTTTTTTTTCCATTTTTTTTTCTAGAAAAGCAATTGCGGATTGTGATGTGTGGCTGTTTGTTTTGTCTTGATACAGTTCAACGGATTGATAGCATTGTGGATAAAGATCTGGATTTTCATTTTTAAAAATTGGAATTGAAATATGTTCTTGATAGTATTTAGAGCTGATTTTGATATTTTTGTCATCTTTTTGTTTGCTTTTATCTTGCGCTTGTATGAAAAACCAGTGACAGTCATAAATCCTTTAAAAAAACTTTCTTTTGGTTCTTTGAACCATGTAGAATTTTTTTCTCTCTTCTTTTGTGATAATAAGTTGATCTTTTTTTATTGCAACCACTTAAATAGACCCAAGATTCATCTGTTGTTGCAACATTTTTCCATTTTTCTCCTGGTAAATGCTTTTCATAAAGATTTCACTAAAAACTCTCTTTGGAAAGAGCGGAAACGTATCCTTCCATCCACTGCCTTTTTAAAAGCGCATTTTTGCATGTAAACAAAAATTCTAAATATCAGAAGATAAATAAAACTTCCAAAAATATAACTGTTGTGAAAATAAAATTCTCTATGCAAACGATTTTGTCTTACTGTGAAATAAAATCGTCTAAAAAATGTGCGAACAGCCTCTGTAAGATCACCGCTTCCTTCAGGGGAGGAGGATTCCTCCGTCAGTAGTGTAATTTTTCAAATAAGAGTTAAAAAAAAACAAAAAAAAAACTTACCAATACCCTTAAAACGAATGGTTGAACTATGTATCTGGGATAATCTGAAACAAAGTTATCGATTTTTTCATAAATAAATAAATAATATATATACAGAGTGGTTATAATTAAACTTCCCCTATAAACAGCATCATCCTACAGCGCAAACGGATGAACGGAATGCAACGAAATTTGGTATACAGACTATACACGAGATGCGTTTACGGAATTTCGAAAAAAAAAGTTCCAAAATTTTCACCAGAGGGCGCCTTTTCCGGAAAAACATGAAATTTAACACAATAAACGACCAAAATGGAATACAGAAACAATATTAACAATCCGGAACAAGAATTATGAGTAATAAAATCTAAAACCGGGAAAAGCTGTCAGTTCTAGGAAAAAAATGTCGAGATTTGCATGCTTGCGAAGAAGAAGAAGCTTTAAGCAAAGCAGGTTTTTTTTTTTTTTTTTTTTTTTTTTTTTAAATCAAACAGCGTACTGTTATTTTTTCTTTACTTAATGTGGTTCGATGAGAAGGTGATCAGAAACTAGTTAATAAATGTTAATATTGTTTCTGTATTCCGTTTTGGTCGTTTATTGTGTAAATTTAATGTTTTTCCGGAAAAGGCGCCTTCTGGTGGACACTTTGGAACTTTTTTTTTTTCGAAATTCCGTGAGCGCATCTCGTGTATAGTCTATATAACAAATTTCGTTGCATTCTGTTCACCCGTTTGCAATGTAGGATCAACACTGACTCTTTGGCAGGATGCTGTTTATAGGGGAAGTTTAATTATAACCAACCTATATATATATATATATATATATATATATATATATATATATATATATATTATATGTTGTAATAAGACACAAGATTGACTTTATTTCGATATTTAAGGTTATATGTTTGTGAGTTAAAAATCGTCTGTCCTCATCTTGGAATTTTTTTTTTTTTTTTTTTTTTTTTTTTGTAAATTAATAACTTTCAATAAATAATTTGAACTGCATTAATTTGTATAGAAACACTTAGAAGAATGTTTTGTAGCGGCCACAACATACTACTTTTTATTTTTACAATTTTTATATCGAATATTTTTAAATCCGATAAATTTAAAAAAGATAAAAAAGGATAATATTTTATTTTATTTTATTTTTGTAGAAATGTAATGCATGCAGCATATACTCAATTAAAATTTGACAATCCAGAGAAAACTTTTTTATACATAATGTAATCTAATTGTATCTTAATCTTTGTAATCAAACTGTAATTCTTCTATTGTAACCTTAATATATCTATAATGTAATGTAATTATTCATAACATAATACATCTTAAACAGTTATTCTAATATTTGAGACCAAAATCTTAGGTCCGTCGGTGAAAGACAATTAACTGCACGTTAAGATAAATTTATATAGAAATGAGGCACATGCTAAAATTCATATACATAAATTTACTTAGATTGAAAAATAAAATTTATAACCTATTAAAAAAATAGAAAATTTCAGTAATAATGAAAATTTTTCTGCATAAAACTTTTATTTTTCAAAACTACAGAAATATAGTTTAAAATTACGTCTCAATCTGCCAAAAGAACTTTTTTTTTTTTTTGGTTTACTATATAAAATGTATAGCCACTGATACAGATTTCAACTCGTAATTAGATATTTTTTCTGTTTTACATACAAAAAAATTGGTATCAAAGTGGGCTTGCTTCAAAAGTGCTAAATAGCAGAACAAACTGTGTTTCCGTCGCTGAAAAGTAATATCGTAGCATACAATGTGGTGGACTCTGGTTTAATCCCGGCTGGTAAAATTTAAGAATTTTATTTAATGCAAAAATGTTTACGGTGTGAACTACCGACAAAATCTTTTGTCAATGAATATTCCTGTATTATTCTGTTATGAAAACTTTTGCCAGCGTATTTTTTGCAAAACATGCGGTTATTTTATGGGAACTATGCTGCTAAGAATTTCTGTAACATAAAAGATTTTTTTTTTTTTTGATAGTGTAACGTAGATCCAAAATAATAATAATAATAATAATAATCAGCTGCATGAAATTTTTTTGGTAAAATTTATGTTTTCAAAGATGCTGAATTTTAAAATGACCTCCATTCCTGCCCATCACGTACGATATTTTGGCAACATCCTAATTACATTAAACAAGCAACAAATCCTACATAATATTAAGCAAGAGGGTTCAGTCAGTGAATAGGTACCATCACTCCAAAAAATAATCTGGTGTATCACTCACACGACTTTCTCTTACCCTGAAATTTAATACTATAAATACAGGTTGCAGATTAATAGGTAAGATAACGGGTACTGTTATGTAAACCTGTGTTAAACAATTCAAATTAGACTTCGGAAGAGTTTTATATGATAATTAGTTCTGTGTGAGGGGGGCTACCCCCCCCCCCCCCCCCCACTCAACCCTCCGTTTCATTAATGCACCTACACTTATATAGAATTTAATTCGGCTATTAAAAAATAATTCTGTTTTTAAAAAATAATTTATTAAAATTATTATTTAAAAAAAATATCTTTTATGATCATGCAGACGATTTCCATATTAGAGAAGTAGTATAACACTAAATATCCAAAAAAAAAGTCCATTTTATTCTCAAATTGACGAGCTCTTTTGAAAGATACCCATCATGAAATTTTACTCCCCTCGAGGGGGTACTTCCCCCCCCCCCAGGGGGGGAGGCGTGGCTCCTACATACACAATTTTTTTTTCCAGTTGACTATCTCTATTACAAAAAATATATATTCGCTTCATTTGGTTTAGTGCAGTCTATAGACTTAAACTCTACTTACCTGCAATTTCCCCATAGACGTAACGTATTAGAATTCTCTTGATTGTCCCTGTACACGAACCATTTGCTTGATCTTAACGAAAAGCTTACTATAGCGTCCTTATATGATACACATTTAGAATACCAAGTTTGAACTTTCTGCCATAATTTATTTTTGAGATATGCTGATAAAAGACATACACACAGACCATTTGCTAAAAACATGATTTTCGTATTCAGGGGACCTCAGAACATGTAAATATAACAAAAACTCGTTTTCGAAAATTTGACCCAAAAACAATACTTTCTCTATCTTATGGGTACGAAAAAGTAATACGTGTTCATTTGTTAAAATTAAATAGTTATAATTTTTTATTTCATTTATTATTATTTCTTTCTCTTACCCATAAGGTAGAGAAAGTATTGTTTTAGGGTCAACTTTTCGAACGTGAATTTTTGTTATATTTACACGTTTTGAGGTAATAGACGTAATGTATTTGAATTCTCTTGGGTGTCTCCGTACACGAGCCATTTGCTTCATCTCAACTAAAAGCTTAGTGTAAGTATCCTTATACCATACACATTTAGAATACCAAGTTTGGACTTTCTCCTACCGTTTGTTCTTGAGATATGCTGATAACAGACACACACACACACACACAGACCAACAGCTAAAAACTTGATTTTCGGATACAGGGGACCTCAAAACGTGAAAATATAATAAAAACTCGCTTTCGAAAATTTGACCCAAAAACAATACTTCCTCTACCTTACGGGTCAGAGAAAGTAATAAAGTCCATGTGCGCTGTGGAGCTCAGACTACTAATCACAGAGCTACGGAACTTGTACGGCACCTTACGAAGATCATAGAACTGTTGGAGATTTGGAAAGATTTAATATTTAAAGGTTGGATAAATAGTTAAATTCTTGAAAGAAGAAACAGCAGTGCCGAATAGATATCTCGCTTGGTGAAGAAATGCTCTTGTTGTAAAGGTATTCTACGAAGTTCGCTGTACGGTTTCATGTTTGACGAGGTTTGGTTAAGGCAATGTTATCAGATTGTGGCTTTTTTTGTTCAGTATACACCACTAATTGTTGAATGTAACAGTTGCCTAAGCACTTCGAAGATTAATCGTCTATTATATATATCTAACATCCCTTCTCAAAATTATTGGTGAGAGTTTAATAAAAAGAGTCCCCAACCTGGCAACACTGGGTTGAGGTTGAGTGGATTTTCTTGGAGTGAACTTTGAATGATGATCGAAAGCATCCAGATTATTTCTCCAGGAATAGTAAGTAAGATTTTAGTTTTTTTTAGCAGTTTCTCCTCTTTAATTACTATGATTCACAACAGATTAATGGCAGGAGAATAAGGCTGAGTAGCTCACAAACTTAGCAGAAGGGTAACTTAGCCATGCAGGGGTGCACTTCCTCTCCTCTCCTCGTGTATTTTCATTTTCGAATTTGGATTATTTACGATATATATATATACATATACATATACTTTTTTTTTCGATTTTTTCCTGTTATTATTATTATTATTATTATTTTTTTGTTTGTTTTATTTTCTTATTTTATTTAATACTAGCAGGCTTTGCTCGCTTCGCTGGACGTTAAACTTAAATGATTTGTCAAAATGCCATATCTTTATTAATAACCCAAGTTCTCGCTGTGATTGGTAGAGGTTTTCTCGCTCCCAATGTTAGGAGTCTCGGTCCCCACTGTCTTCGGCACAACTTCCCCACTTCTTACTTCCCCACTCTCAGCGGGTGAGTTCGAAGTTTTGCAAAATCCCACTAATGTACATAATGCGTACACTTAATCAATATCCACACACCAAAATTCGCCATTCTAAGATAATTCAAAGCGAATTCAAACGGAAAAACATGTTTTTACACATGTTTATTGCCCTCCGACTCCGAGAAGGGGGGGGGGGGATTTCGAATTTCGTGAAATGCAGTTACAATAAGTGCCGGATGCATACAAACAATTTACACACCAAATTTCGTGACCACAGAAGTCTTTAATAGACAGTATTATAAATAAATAAATACAAAAAGCACAGTTTAAGTATCGGAACCCTTTGGTGACTTTAAATATTTTAAGCCATTTTTGCGATGAACTGAATTGGCTATCTCAATTGTGCAATTAAAGATCTTGGCGAGAAACGTCCGAGCTACTTCGGTGTTGAATTTCAAATTTTGCCAAAGGGATCCAATACTAAAGCTGTTCCATATCGAATCTGGGTTGAAAACGGAAAAAGGGTAAAATAAATTAGAAATATCAGACCTATATTTATAAATTTGATACCGAATAAAAGGGGCGATTTTGCTGAATCCAGGGGTTCAAACAGTTTTTCGATGCGACAATTAGATTTTTAAAAAATAACTAAAGTATGAAATTTAAGTGGCAACGGAAAAACGGATAAAGGGAAAAATAAATTAGAAATATCAGACCTATCAGTACAAATTCAATACCAAATGAAAGAGGTGATTTTTCTGAATCCTGGGGTGTAAACAGTTTTTCGATACGACAATTAGATTTTATAAAATTAACTAAAGTATGAAACTTAGATGGCAACACTTCATTTCAATCTTTTCATAATTTGTAGTGAAAATCACGCGAATACAAAAGTCTTTAACTTAAAAATTTATTTTTATATTTTATTTTTTCATTCAAAGCATTTTAGTGAAAAAATATTTATGGCGCATGCGCAGGCGCTTTTTACACACAATTTAAACACTAATCATAATTTTGAAAATTTCTATAGATATAATTTCAAGTTGGATGAAGGCCTAAGTTTCTGCCAAGCGCCGTTGAATTCCGTCCAGCCGTTCTCGAGTGATGCCCGGACAAACGTGTTTTAGTCTTTTATCCCCTAGGGGGGGAACGGGGGGGAATTTCTGAAAAGTTGATAGATATAATTTTAAGTTGGGTGAAGACCTAAATTCTTGCCAAGCGCCGTTGAATTCCGTCCAGCCGTTCTCAAGTGATGCCCGGACAAAAAAAGCGACATTCGGACACGATGACACACACACAGACACACACACACACACACAGGCAAAATTTTCTGAAGTCATTTTCGGCTTTCATGGGGTGTGAAACGTGAAATTATCGCAAAATTTTTTGATTCCAACAAATTTACAGACAAAAGTCTGATTTTATTCATAGAAGATGTGTATGCTTTCATATCAGCCATCTGTGTTCTATAGCAACGGTTACAATTCTATTTAACTTTCATTTTTTCGTAGTTAGTCAGGAGGTTAAATTTAATTTACATATAATAGCAATAATAACATGTAATCGCAATTTAAATAAATAAGTACTCCTTTGCTTTTTTATTTTTTATATGTTGGCGCATTTTGATTGTGAAACATTTTCGCAATCTGGTGACTTCTTTTCCTAAATAAAGCAATCATTAGATTTTTCAAAATTAAATAAAATGGGATAATTGATAATTAATAATAATTTAATTGTACTTATAATAATTTTATCTTAACTTAGTGATGGCTAGAAAAACTGTGTCACTAGGTATCTCTAATATATAGCAGAAAACGAAAATGTTCAGTAGAGATATAGTCATCTTTAAAATTCTTGTTTTTGATTAATAAAAGCGCCATCTATTGACGAATAAATAACACAGGGAGATGCTGTTGAAGGCATCGTGGACCTGAAGTGAGCTTTCGAGTGATTTAATAGATTTTATATACAAAGCATTAAAAAAGTAGTGATTGATTTTTTTCAAAATTCCATTATATAGTGAGTAGCGAAGCGAGCAAAGCTTGCTAGTTAATAAATAATATATTAGCATTTTCTTATTCCTTGAAAAATGTTCAAAAGATTTTACATATGCTCTTTTGAAAATTTAGTTTGATTTAAGTAAAGCTTTTACTTTTCGTTATTTTTCTTTGTTTCCATGGTAATGCATTTTTCTTTTTTTAAATAAAAGAAGAAATTAACCAATATAGAGAACGTGCACTACTTTTTCCTCCCACGAACATTTCTTTCATCTTTCATCTTTTTTTTTTCTTTTTTAAACATTCTGTACTGAATTAATAAATTACATTTAAAACACTTACTAGTAACAAAATCGTTTCTCGCGTTTATATATAAAAAAAGGTAAAGCAAAACGTATCTAATAGTTTTTAAAATTATTTAGAATAATAATGGATTAAAGTGCTAAATTTCTCGTGAAAAGTACACACAATATGATGGCGTGTTGGCGAGAGAACATAAATTAGAAAAATTTCTCTGTTAAAGTACATTAACGTCACATATTTGTCAATTAGCAGTAAGACATACGACGTTTATTCGTTTACCCTTAATTGGTAATTCGATCTCTTTGAGATAATGGATTTAATTTAAACAGAACGGATCGGACTGGAATGGAAGGGTTTACACAATTTTAAACAATGAATGGAAAACTAAAAAAAATTAAGATTAAGATTAAAAAGAATAACCCGCATTTAACTCGAACATTATTTTAATTATAATCTTGATATCGTAAAAATTTCTGTATAATAATTGCAAAAATTAGCGATGTCGAGATTATTTACTTTCATCGACTAGACTTGAGGGAAAAAAAAAAAAAAGCAGTCGCCACGTGGAGACTAAACAAAATAAAGTAACGATTTAAATTAAATTATTCGCCACTTATTTTTCTTTTTGTGACATTCATGGGAAATGAATATATGAACATATTTCAAATCCTAAACATTGTAAGAAAAACATAATATATGTATTTATTTACTTATTTTTTTATTTTTTACTTCATTTTATACTCAACAGAAGAAACTGTTGGTTTCGTAAAAATTTTCGATTTCGAGTTTTTAATGGATTTACATATTTTGAGAAGTCCAGAATACGATTTGACCTTTAAAATAAATAAATAAATAAAATAAAATGAAAATTGTCTGTTTGTGTGTGACAAAAATTTTATGAATGCTATATCTCAGAAACTACTGCACAAAATTTCATAAAAATTGACATGTATTAGCACCTTGACATAAATTTGTGCCTATCAACATCTGGTGAAAATCTTCGAACAGGTGGTGTTGCTATTATGGTTTTTCTAAATTATTAACATGGTGGCATAAGATAAAATTTCTGATAAATGTGCACAATTAAATTTTTTTTCAACGAATTATTATGAAATTATCTGTAATAGTATAGTCAAATACGGAAAAAAAAAAAAAAAGGCATGTACGAGCAATACCTCACATTCTCCTGAGATGGGGAAAAATTTCAATATGACTATCTTTCAAAAGAACTCGTCAGCACCATTAAGATGAATGATTAAATCACTGATTTATGATAATGTAATGCAAAGTTATCGTTTTTTTTTTTTTTTTTTTTTTTTTTTTTCATTTTCAACAAAATAAATAGATAAATAAAATAGCGCATTTTAAAGGTATTTTTAGCACAGCATAAAATCAAAATTTTCTGGACATTTAGTAATATATTTCTATGCAAAAAAAAAAGAAAAAAAAAATCGTCTGCTTTCACCCTGAAAAATAATTTTAATAAATTATTTCTACTGAGTGAATTTGTAATGGAAAGTATGGAAGAAAATTTTGTGATGTGAGGGCCTCAACATGCTATAGTGATAGAAATAAAATTGATAAAGTGTCTCATTTAGAAGACATTTCTTGAAAGTCGTTAATTTTGCGTATAGTTTCTAATTATAACGTGGCTCTTTTCACCTATTTAATAATCCTCACTCAGCAAATTTAAAACCGCTGTCAAGTTCAACAAGTCTTTCATTATTTTTCGGTCTGAAAAAAAAAAAAAAAAAAAGTATACACATCAGTGACGTTGTGTTTACAAGCCACGTTTTTGGTAAGAAGCCAGAACATATTTGATTAACTTTCTAAGCATCTTAACAACAAAACTGCTTCGTTTCATGGATTACAACACAATTGACAGAGGTGGGTAATAGAAATTAATTCCGTACACAAACTATTAATTTGAAATCACGTTAAAAATTTTACTTTCTTCTATATGTAATATAGAGAAAGTATTGGATTCGCGAAAATTTTCGACCTCCGTTTTTTGACGGATCTGCACGTTTTGGGATGTCCTGAACACGAATTGATAGTTTTTAAAAAATGTCTGTCTGTCTGTGGTTTCGTGTTTTCACCTTATCTCACGGACCAATGAATGAAATTCAACCAAACTTGATATATAGTTGGACCCTGGCGGGGCATTGTGCTGATTAGATTTGGGGATCAATAGCCCAGCAGGTGGCGCTGTGATCGCATTTTATGTAAATTTTTAACATGGCAGTATAGGGCAAATTTTCGTATTTTTCACCGTATCTCACGAACCAATGAATGAAATTCAACCAAACTTGGTATATAGTTGGAAACTGACGGGGCATGGTGCTGATTAGATTTGGGGATCAATCGTCCAGCAGGTGGCGCTGTGATCGCAAAATTTTGTATTTTTCACCGTATCTCACGAACCGATGAATGAAATTGAACCAAACTTGGTATATAGTTTGACCCTGACATGTAATGGTGCTGATTAGATTTTGGGATCAATTTCCCAGCAGATGGCGCTGTGATCGCATTTTATGTAAACTTTTAACATGGCAGTATAGGACAAAATTTCGTATAAATGTACATAATGAGAGTTATTTCTAACTTGTGATTGTAAAATTAATATGAGTTATTGATAATAGTAATAGTTAACTAGGAAAAAATTTCTGTGCATGTGGGGGCATCGCTTCCCCCCTGGGGGGTAAGTACCCCCCCGGAGGGGTAAATTTTCAAGATGGGTATCTTTTGAAAGATCTCGTCAATACCTTTAAAACGAATGGTTGAACTATAAATCTGTGATAATTTAAAACAAAGTTATCGATTTTTTTTTAATATTGTTACTGGTTGACTATGTATTACTTTTAACAAAAAAAAGAACTTAGAAAAAAATTCGTAATTTTTTTTTTTTTTTTTTTTTAATATTGTTACTGATTGAATATGTATATAGGAAAATATAGAAGAAAGTCTTGTGGTGGCCACAACATACTAGTTTTTATTTGTTTTGTATTTTGCTAGCATTTTATGTTCGAAATTGTCAATAAATTAGTATATCTTTTTAATATTTTATTTACCACATTATTAAAATAATAATAATAATATTCTTATTATATTTAAAATATTTTTAATTAATAAACAACAATTCTTAACGATATCAGAATTGAAAGCTATGTATATAATCTCATGATAGTAATTAATGAAGATTTAATGCGATAGTACCTCTAAGCATTATCGATACATAAAAGCCGAAAAAGAACAGGACATTAAGAAAAAAAAAAAAGTAAAAACGGATTTATTTTCTCATTTTCATATTTTTTCTGAGACTGAATTTTTTCTAAAATTGACTATTTCTTGAGATAATATATGAATTAATTATAACACAATTGAAATATAGGAAAAATGGCAATCTGAAACAGCGACAGCAGTATATAATATCCATTCTTGAACAAAAACAGCTATATATAGCGTCTGATATGTTATAGTATGAATAGAATGATATAAATTCTATCCTTATACATAACTTTCACATTCCTTCCATAAATTTAATCCTTTTTATGCATTTCAATCTAATTTTTTTAAAGTGTTGTAGCTCTATTGGACTATAGGAAATGGGCAAAAGTCCAATTCTTAGATTTGATCCACACACAGATAAATAACATATCAAGTAATAAATAAAACCTTGTAATAAAAATCGATCAGCTCATTTAGAACAAAATCCTGCTTGAATCAAATATATATCTTTCATACGCTAAAAAAAAAAAAAAAAAAACATTATCTCTACGAAAGTATATTAGAAAGAAATTTGGTATTTGGATTAAAAAGTCAATAAAAAATACACAACACTTATGTTTTGATGAGCGTAATACATTAAATTATTTTTAAATGTTTTTTACACTGAATAAGAAATTTTATTTAGATAGTCAGAGGAAACATATACTGTTTAGCACCCCGAGGTTGTAATAAAAAAGTATGATAAATAAACAAATAATATATATAGATATACAGATCTTAATTATTAACAAATATTACTGTCATCTAATCCGCGTTTGTAATGATCGATAGATGGCGCTCTCTGAACACTGCAGTTGTTAGTAAATATAACAGCCACGTGTAATTATTATTCTTTCTCCGCCATTTCATCATGGAAAGTCGATTGCATAATATGAGGATATGCAGTGGTGTGATAATTTCACCTTAGCCCACCAGAGGGCGAGCATTTCATTACAATCGCGGATACCAAGATTTTTCAAAATTAAAAATACAATCGAATTAAACCTTTCATTAACTTAAGTTTATAAATGCTTTGAAAACTATAAATTATAATAAAAATACCTAAATTAATTTTAATAAATTGATATGAAGTTGAAATAAAGTATAGGTTTCTTTCTTTTCTTTTATTAAAATTTATTGTGATAAATGAAGTCTGCCAGTAGCTTTTCCTCTTAATCAAATAATCACTTTGCATTTTTAAATATTAATAAATCTTTTTCTGATACATTTCCCTGAAACTGTAACTATTTTGGCTCATCGGTAGAAAGGTAAACTAAAGGATGTGATGTAAGAGAAAAGTTCATTTTGGGATTCGGCCAGAGTAGAGAAGATGTGGGGGCTTCAGAGCCGCTGACAGTTGACAGCTAGAAAATTCCGAAGATCCATCTTACTCGAGATGGGAAGGAAAATAAAAAATGACGCCGGCACAGCTTTTCTGATTTACGAAAAAAAATAATAAAATAAATAGAAGCTTCAATCTTTTTAACCTTGATTCTAAAATAAATATGCTGATGAAGGTTGAATCGTATTTTCTTAAAAAAAAAAAAATAATAATAATAAAAAAAAAAATAAAAATAAATCGCAAGCAATATTTTTCATATTATATAATAACTTAACCTTAAGGAGATTTAATATTATTCTACTTTGACAGCTTAATGTTGAAAAATTTGCAAGAAATAGTATCTGCTTTAAATATGTTTAAAATTGTCCCGGAATGAATATTAATGTGATTCATTAATATCTGATGTGGTGATATCGTTTGGCATTTACAATGGATTCCGAATCATACTCTTGCCAAACGCACCGTAATATATAAATTAGAATTCGTCGGTATCTTAAGATCTTAATTATATGGAATGTTTATTAAAAAATACAGTTCTTTTTCTTTTACATTAAACGCATTAACGTTTATTGAATATTAGCTTAAAATGAAAAGATGAAAGTTAATGAAATTAGTGAGGGATAAAGTAAATCTATAAAAATAAAATACTGAAAATAGAAAAAGTTAAATAAACTTACTTTCCTAGATGTTCTTTTGACTAGAAATGGCCAAACCACCGAAAAGTCAGTTAATCTGGTCCTTTTTTTTTTTTTGTTGCTATTGTTGTTGTTAAACTTCTTTTTTTTTTTTTTTTTTTTATGGAAAATCTCGGTGCATAGATTTTTCATAAAATCTGATTTCTTAGTTTGTTCTGAGAATAACTTGAAACAAAATTGCAAAACATTAGTAAAATTGGTTTAAATAAGGGTTTTAATTTTCAAATTGTAAATAAATTTAAATTATTTTTAAATCATTATGTTTCGTTATTTTTAAAATATAAGTTATAATAAAATTTAAGCAAATTATATACAATTGAAAGTATGGTTAAAAATATTAAAACATACAAGATAATTCACAAAACATAAATATTGACGTTTCGAGTCTTTTTTCGGCTCCTCATCAGTACAGACACAAACTGTAAAGCGTTAAATAACTGAAAAGGACAATATATGCCACACTTCTTTGATATGTTTTCCCTTTTAGTCCTTTGTACATTTCTGTGTGAGGGGGAGGAGGTACCGCCCTCAGTCTCCAGATTGGATATTGTAACGACATTTAGAAAATATTTAAGACTGTTATTAAAAAAAAAAAAAAAAAAAAAAAAAAAAAAATTCAAATTAACCAGAGAATTACCGCTCACACCACTGTTTCAAACACTTTCGGCTGATTTTGAGTATCCCTGTATATTAGCTGCAAATTAAATACGCACCAGACAGTATATTTAAATTTAATACACGCACACACACACACACACACACACACACACACACACACAAAAAAAAAAAAAAAAAGAAAATAGAAGAAGAAGAAGTAGAAGAAGAAAAGAAAGAAAAAAAGAAGAAAAACCTTAAAGTGCATTTTGAGCTATTTTTAAACACAATGCTAATATATTTTGGAAAAAATTGCGTGCCCCCCCCTTTTTTGTGTTCCATAATATGTACAGTCGGTAACAAAAGTGTCCGAACACTAGCGAAAATTCCTATGTAAAAAAAGTACACTTCATACGGTTTTGTTAAATGAATCCTTATCGAATCATGTTCTTACACTGACTAAGAACAGGATTCGACGAGGATTTATTTAACAAAACCGTATGAAGTGTACTTTTTTTACATAGGAATTTTTGCTAGTGTTCGGACACTTTTGTTACCGACTGTATGTGAAACATGCTTTTGCATTAAAAACATATCTCAATTTCAATTTGTTTGGTGCAGCCTAAAAATGTTAAGTGAACTATTTATACTTGCGATTTCGCCCAAAGACGAGTTTTATTTGGACAATTTTGTGTATCCTTGTACACGAACCATTTGTTCGACCTCAAAAAAAAAAAAAAAAAAAAAAATTCAAGTGGTACTACCACATGATACAGCTAATGATAGAATACCGAGCTTGGACTTCCTGCAAATACATGTTCTTGGGGGTATACTAATTACTGGACTCACACACACATAGAGACAGGGTTCTCAGAAAGGGAAATTTGAATACTACTATTTGAATACAGTAATTTTAGACTTGAGAAATCTGTGATATCTGTCATTATCTATCTAAAATAATTACTATATAAAAATTCTGATACCTAAATTTCCCTTTGTAAGAACTCTGATATGGACAGACAGAAACACAGCCCAATTGCAATGAACCTGCTTTTTTGGGCTCAGGAAACCCCTAAAACGTTTAAATATAGGAAAAATAGCTTTCCAAGATTTGACTCAAAAACATTTTCTCATTTAAAAAATAGAAATTTTTTTCTTTTCTTATGCGTTTCCTTTAATCAATACACTGTTAAAAATTTCTGTAAATTTAATGTAAATATTTATCCAGAGTCTGTGTAAATTTATAGTAATTCTTAGTTAAAAGTGAATAATCGAGATTCCCAATCTTTATTCTGTATTTTTATCTAATTTTATTATTTAATTTTTTAATTGAAATTAATAATGACTGTTTCTACTTTACAAAAAGCTTTCGAAGTGTGAAATATATTCTCACCAATAATTATTTAAATTAATATTATTTATTAAAATGAACGTATAAAGTAAGTTTTTTAAATCTCCGTTTCTTTTTCTCTGTACTTTTACGTAAGACTTAAGATAATAGATTACACAGAGTTTTCTGTTGAAATTTTTAACAGTGTAGTTAATGAAAAAATATATATTTTTTAATAAGTTTTTGAGAAGACACTTTTGTTTGCTTATTTATTTTAAAGCATCATGTATGTTCATTTTGAGTTACGTCAGGCCAAATCAAATGTATTATTGGCTGTTTCGAATCTAGTTAACTTCAGCTTTATCTGTCCTGTTACAAAACATTATAGGATAAATAACGAGAAGATAAACATTTCTTTTCAGAACCGGTCAACCGAAAGAGCGACGGGCTTCAACTGTTGACACTTCGCTGTTTGAAAACTCGGTTCTAAATCAAAAATGCATAAAATGGAAAAGACAAAGTCTGATATGGGCAGAACTTTTATCAGAGAAAGGAAAACAAAGTTTTTTTCTTTTAGAATTTAATGCTTCAGGTACTTAATAAAGGAAGGTAGTAAGTAAGGAAAATAGCATTGAAAAAGCTAATGTAGCATAAGGGATTTGCTACACATCAGTTTAAATAAGAACTTATTTTAAGAATATGGAATCGACTTTTTGTCTTTAAAAGAAATACGTTCTCTACTCCATAGATATAGATTACATATGACTATATCTAAAATTTTGATTTGATAATTTTGATCGATCTTTTTTTTTGTTTTTTCTATATATTCGATAGAAGAAAGTATTGGATTCGTAAAAATTTTCGACGTCTGATTTACACGTTTTGAGAGATGTAGAGCATGATTTGCCCATTTTTAGAAAATGTCTGTCTGGTCGTCTGTCTGTTTGTGTGTGACAAAATTTTGTGACAACTGTATCTCAGGAACTAATGCACAGCAATTCGTACAATTTGGCACTTGATATAAATTAGTGCCAATCAACTTTTGGTGAAAATTGTCCAACAGCTGGCGTTGCCATCCAGCTTTTTCCGAACTTTTAACATGGCGGTATAGGACAAAATTTCGTATAAATGTGCATAAAGAGAATCATATTTTAATAATAATTATGGAATTAAAAACAATTATTTATAATAGCATTAGTCAACTGGGAAAAATTTTTGTGCATGTAAGAGCATCGCTTCCACCCTTCTGGGGGGATAGATCCCCCTAAAGGGGCAAATTTTCATTATGGCCATCCTTCAAAAGAGCTCGTTAATACTTTTAAAATAAATGAATTGTTAAACCATCCATCTATGGTAATTTAAAATAAAGTTATAATTTTTTTTCATTTTTAACAATATATATATATATATATATATATATAGGGTGTTCCAAAAGTCCCACACCCTCCTTCTAACTCAAAAATGAGTCGGAATTATGAAAAATGGCGAAGCACATGTTCAATGAAATCGAGAGAGACCTCTTTTGGCGTAAAACGTTTGGGCCCGGGCGGGGGGGGGGAAACTAGGGGGGTCACTATGGAGGACAACTTTAAAATTTCAAATAGGAAGGTATGTCTTGTGATACATCCCTGGAAACGTCTCTTCAAAACAATGAATTTGACATTAATAGTTTCTCCCTACGAGGATTATTAAAAGATATATTTGAGTTTTTAGACTTTTGAAATGTGGATTTTATACTTATGCATCCCTTTTAATAATCATTGCAGTACAAAAGTATTTATATGAAATTCATTGTCTTGAAGAGACGTTTCCAGGGATGCATCACAAGACATACTTTCCTTTTTGAAATTTTAAAGTTGCCCTCCCAAGCGACACTACTACCTACCCCCTTGCTCGGACCCAAACATTTTTGGGCAACGTATGTCTTATGATATATCCCTCGAAACGTCTATTTTCGAAAAAATAAAAAATAATAAGGAAAACCGGGTTAATATCCGATACTTGCATTATTAATTTTACCCTTTTTATGTATCAGCGGCGATGGAACAATTAAAGTATATTTTTATTAGCACAAATTTAGTGATTCAATTCCTGTTTTTCAAAAGACTAAATTTAATATATAAATATTTATTTATTTATGTCACGCTAATATATGTATGGTAATTTCTCCACCTCCTCCCGCTCCCGTCGCCGGTTGCCATACCCCATGTTATTCTCAGGGAAATTTTTTTGAAAGTAAATTACTGAATTCTTATTATATTTTTACAAAAGTCTTTCTTTCTTTCTTTTTTCTTTTTCTTTTTTTAAATTTTTAATAGGGTAAGGGTACCAGTGATTTACACTTTTAGAGCAATCTCTGATGTTTTTAATTTTCTAGTCATCAGAAACTATTTTTAGAAATCTTAAGTTAGTACATATGGTATGAAAGACATTCAGAACCTTTATCAGTAATTGGCATCCTATGTTTCAGTTTTTGACACTGCTAGTTATTCATTTTACCAGTTATTAGCACCCTATGCTCCAGTGTTTGACATAAAATATTAAAAATCTTTTATGTAAAATGCATGATTTTATTATTTTTCTTATTTATTAACTATTTCGGGATAGATGTCAATTACTGGAGCATGCCAATCAATGGAGCACCTACCCTACTTCGTTTAAAGTTTTAAAGTACGAAAAATCAACCAAAAACTTTTATTTATTTTTTTGTTTTTTACACTTTATAGCATCAGAATAAAATGTAAAAAAAAAAAAAAAAAAAAAAAAACGATTTTTTTTTAGGTAAAAACACATCGAGTAATAAGTTATTCGCATAATAAAATTCCCCATAGAATATTATGGGGCTCGCCCCTACCACATTAGCTCAAACATCCCTTTAAACGAAATCAACAACAAAATAGTTATATCAGTGATTGTTGAATTTTAGCAATTAAAAAAATGAAATTAATTTATTAATAATTGAAACTGTATATGCATGTAAAAGAAATGTTATAAGTATCAAGTGATTAATTTACAATTTTCATACTGTGCAACTAAGATACAATAGTAACGATGAAACAAATTTTTAGCTTAATTAAATTACACTGACCTTTTATTTCAGCCCTCTTTTACTCTTCGAAATAATAAATCTCAGAAATCAAGCAGAAAAGATTAAAAAAAAAAAAAAAAAAAAAAAAAAAGATGCCAGGTAAGTACAATTTGTAATTGAGATAAATAATCCGTAATTAGGATACAACACATGAAGTTTTAGGACTAGAGGGCGAAAATTTTCATCCGCTTGATTGAAATAAAACACTCGGATAACTCTTACCAAGTAATTGAAATGAGTGACTGGATTTCTTGAAATATAATTAAATGGAAAGTGTAATTGCTCCTCCTCCCTTCATATCGTCTGTGTATTAAAAGAGCAATGTTTAAATTGTTTGGATGTAGCAGATTCAATGGATTTCATATATTGATTAAAATTTATTATACAGATTATCAGTATTTTTATTTTTTTCCGAGCATATACTATGTAAAGAAAGTAGTGTAATCCCAAAAAAATTCTACTTTAAGATTTTGGTGTACCTATACGTTTTGAGGTCTCCTTACTTCATATTTTTACTATTTTTACGGTGATGTATGTATGTGTGTGTCTATGTGTGTATATATATGTGATTGAGTACGATAACATCTAAATGTTATGACCGATTGAGCTGAAAGTTGGTGGGTATGTTATAGGTTACTGTCGCGTGAAATGTATAGATTTTGATGAGTATAGCACTTAATGGCCAACGGACTCAAATTATTTAAAGTACAATAACATCAAATGCCTTATTCGATTTAACTAAAAGTTTATACTTGTGTTATGGGTCACTGTTGCACGAACTGCTTAAATTTTCATGAGTCCAGCACTTATATAATAGTTTTTTTTTTTTTTTTTTTTTTTTTTTTACAGGGATATAAAGAAAAATTCTTTAGATAATGGACTATGGACTCAAATTATTTAAAGTACGATAGCGTCTAAACATCTTATTCGATTGTGTTAGAAATTGGTTGACATATTGGAAGTCACTATCACACGATTTGAATGAAATTTGATGAGTGTGGGACTTATAATTCGTTTAGAAGGAAAGAATACAGGGAGTTATTGTTGTTGTTGGGGGGGGGGGATTAAGACCGATTGACTGCTCTAGGGTCCTAGTCCAGAGGGGGAGTGCCCTCCGTGGGGTCTTTCTAAGGAGTCCTAGCCCATATTCACGCACGTTTCAGAGAAAACCACGAAAAACTACGAACAGCTAGGCCGACGAGCGCAACCTGAGGTCGAACCCGGCACCTCACGTTTACCAGCTTTAAGCACAGAACCACTCGGCCGCTGGTGGGCCGAATACGGAGAGACAAAGAAAGATTCTTTATCACTATGGCTAATGGATTCAAATCATTTGAAATCGACATTGCACAATTTTTATAGTTTTTGATATGTACAGGTTTTATAGTTCTTTTACAGGTTTACAAAGAAAAATTCTTTGTCATAATGGTGTATGGTCTCAAATTATTTAAAGTACGATAGCGTTTAAACGCGATCGATTGAGTTAAAAGTTAAAATCGATTGAGTTAAAATCGATTGAGTTAAAAGTTAGTAAGCATATTATAGGTCACTGTCATACAATTTGAAAGTTATTCGTTGAGTGGGGCACTTAAAGTTCGTTTCCAAAAAAAGATTCTTTGTAAATGAATTTTTGTAAAGTGTTTTAACACAAAGAATGATTCTTTATCATTATGGTTAAACGTCTCAAATTATTTGTAGTGTAGTAACGTCAAAACGCCTTATTCAAATTAGTTAAAATTGTTAGATAGGTTATAGATAATCAGCACACGGTTTTTCTGTATTTTGATGAGTGCAGGATTTATAATTCTTTTACAGGATACAAAGAAATATTAGTCATCAATATGACCATTAAACTCAAATTATTTGAATTACGGTAGCGTCTAAACCGCTTATCCGAATTATGTTAAAAATTGGTATCCCCGTCGTACAATTTGTACATATTTTGATGAGTACAGAATTTATAGTCCTTTTACAGGGACAAAAAAATTCTTTATCATTATGGCCAATGGACTGAAAGTATTTGAAGTGCGATGCATTTAAACTCCACATTTGGTTAAGATTTAAATTCGTAGTTATGCTATTGTGTTGTGTATTATTATATTGAGGCAAGAACCTTACATATAATAGCAGGAGACTTGGCGTTGGAATATTAAAACAGGAATGAACTACTACGTTAGAAACGCCAAAGAAAAATTATTGAGGTGCATACAGCTGTTTCGGTAGCCTAAAGCGTACCGTCATCAGTGCAAAAAAGAATTCTGAATCTGGAGAAGTACTCGTATATATAGGAGAGGGACCGGATTTAGTTCAACCAATAGGATTACGGAAGAGGTGGGGAGTGTGGCCAATAGGAATTAAGGAATGTGTAGCTGTGTAAACAGTAGCAAAATTAAGGAAATGTGGACTGAATGTAAAATTTCCAACAATCAGACAAATAGGGAACAGCGAAATCACAATTTACAAGGTTTTTAAAATTTTTATAAATATGAAAAGCTTCAAAGAAATCGAGTTCATGAATGGATTTAGGTCATTAAATTATTTTAGCTGAATTAAATTTAAAATTGTGATTTTCCTCCCAGCAATGTTTAGAAATAGCCGATTTATTGGTTTCTTGTTTGCGGACGTAATTCTTGCTGCTAATAGTTATACTGTTAAGAATTCCATAAATTTTGCAAAAAATATTCAAAATTGCCCTCACACTAATCTCACTATGGTTTCTTTTGATGTAAAATCTCTTTTCACTAATGTTCCAATAAGTGGCGCCCTCTATTGTCTCAAAAATAGATTAAAAGAGTTTCATTTCACCTCTTTTGAAATAGAAGAATTAATTTCTCTTACTCGCATTTGTTTATCACAAACCACTTTTTCTTTCCAAAATAAATTCTATCGTCAGTCTGAAGGTTTAGCCATGGGTTCCCCTCTCTCCCCAATTCTCTCTGACATTTACATGCACTATTTCGAAAGCAAGCTTTTTAAGAAAATATCTTTTCCTTTTTGGACCCGTTATGTTGACGACACCTTCACGCTTATTGACATATCTCATCACAATATTGACCATGTCTTAGAAACCTTAAATTCAATTGACAGTAATATCCAGTTTACATATGAAATAGAAAATAATGGCTCCCTTCCATTTCTTGATACCCTCGTCTCTCGCACTGTAAATGGATATTCAACCACTGTCTATCGTAAAAATTTTGCAGTCTCCCTTCCTCCCCATGCGCGTTCATGTCACCCACCTAACCAAAAAATGGCTGCTTTCTATACTTTTGTAAACCGTGCCCTTAATATTTGTTCAAATCCTATTTTATTGAAATCTGAAATTAAATACCTGAAAGCCATCGCAATTGACAGAGGTTATGACCCTTCCATTATAGATAAAGCTGTCCAAAAATTACAACTCCCTCGTATTTCGTCTACTAAATCAGTCACATCTAGTATCAGTATTGTTTTACCCTATTTTTCTAAAACCAGTCAAACCATAGCTAAAATTCTCAAACAATATGATTTTAAAATAATATTTTCGCCTTCCAATAAACTCACCTTTTCTCAGTTAAAAGATCCTATTGATATGCATAATTCTTGGGGCATTTATAGTATTTCCTGTCAGTGTGGCTTATCATATATTGGCCAAACTAAACGCAGTCTTAAATTTCGTCTAAAAGAACATATGAATTACGTCCGCAAACAAGAAACCAATAAATCGGCTATTTCTAAACATTGCTGGGAGGATATATAATAATTTACAGACCTAAAATAATTTACAGACCTAAATCCATTCATGAACTCGATTTCTTTGAAGCTTTTCATATTTATAAAAATTTTAAAAACCTTGTAAATTGTGATTTCGCTGTTCCCTATTTGTCTGATTGTTGGAAATTTTACATTCAGTCCACATTTCCTTAATTTTGCTACTGTTTACACAGCTACACATTCCTTAATTCCTATTGGCCACACTCCCCACCTCTTCCGTAATCCTATTCGTTGAACTAAATCCGGTCCCTCTCCTATATATACGAGTACTTCTCCAGATTCAAAATTCTTTTTTGCACTGATGACGGTACGCTTTAGGCTACCGAAACAGCTGTATGCACCTCAATAATTTTTCTTTGCCGTTTCTGACGTAGTAGTTCATTCCTGTTTTAATAAGAACCTTACATATTTACATGAGTGTAGAATTAGTATTTCTTTACTGGTATACAAAGTAGAATTTTTATACAATGTGGTCTATGGTATCAAATGATTTAAAATTCGCTTTAGTAATGTTAAATTGTTTAAAACATAAAATAACAAATCAGTAATTGATATTGTGAGCTCACCATTTATAGCTTTTTCACAGGGACGTACAAAAGAATTTGGATACATTAAGCTGTATAAACGGCATACAACTTAGGGGAAAATACACAAGCATCCTTTTACTATTTTTCCTTTTGTTTATTTAATTTAATTAATTAGTTTGATTAATATATTATTAAATTAATTATTTAGTTACTCTCTTATTTAAACTTATTCTAAACTACCAATAATTACTAAATGTTCGGAAAGTCGAGTGTAGTCACTCCCAATTTTTTGTTATCTGTGGAGATTATTTCTGGATAGAGAATATTAAAAAATAACAGATACACTGAAATTTCATTAATTTTTGTAAATTTGTAAAGTATTTTGCCTAATTTATTTGCGAAATGTATTGAGCTACTTACGTAAAAATCCCCAAGTTAATATATTTAAAATTCAAAAAATTGTACCCGATAGAATAAACTCAATTTCAGTCTCCCCTAAATATCAGCAAAATTTAAGGGGATTTTATCCATATATATTTTCAATTAATGTACATTATAATTGACAATAATGACCGGACAACCCGTGAAATGAAAGTAGGATCGCTCTGATGTAACAAAGTCAGCTCATAGGTAAATAAAAAGACTACGATTTCTGTGAAGATCTTTATACGATCTCAAGCAGTTGACGTGGGTGTTAGACGAGAGTTGGAAACTTGGAAACCTCTGAACGGCCTCTACCTACCTGGACTAGGCTAAGACTCCTATATGACAAGAGCTGGCACAGTGACCGCCATTTTCTAGCCCGTCTGGGAAAGTGTTGGCGGTAGAAAAAACTAGGTTACCTGATTAGCGTTGTTATCGCCTTTAAACTTCTATACAGATCAAGTGAGCTAGAACTTCTTATCAAGAAACAAACAAATTGGCAATTTTAAGAACATCGCCAACATTCTCAAATGTGCAACCCTTCACGTTTAAAGAAATGTAATATTAAAGTTAATTTTAAAAGAATTTAAAACAATAACTTAAAAAAACAGTACATTTATATTAAATATGTCAAACAACTTTGAAAATAAAAGGAAATATTTTGAAAATAACAGAAATTTTACGCTACAAAGTTATGCTCCTGCTCCGGGTATCCACGAGTTACATCTGCAATTTATAATCCACTTTTTCCTTCTTTCTGGATTAGAAGAAAATATAAACAGGCGGGGCCCTTAAAACCACCAATAATAAATCGTCAGCCGGTCTTGTGGGATAGAAAATGGCGGATGCGTCAGCCTATCTATGTAGGAATTCTAGACTAGGTGAAGTTTAACGGGTTTGATACAGTCGAAAGGGGCGAAAAACACCAGATCACCGAATGGCGACCAACTACTCTATGAGCTGTGAGACGAGAGTTAGCGAAACTGAAAAGAGAATGATTATTGGAGCCTAATGTTTTGGTATTTTCGTTTGAGAAATTTCATTCAAGTTTTAGATCCCATGGTTTACAGTCGATGATGTAATAGTTAAATGGAAACGTTAAGAAGTCCCAAACCGCAATTCTGACCAGAAAAGCCAAGAAAATAGTCTGAGAGAAACCAGTGATGTCTGAAACGTTTTGTAAAATTAAACAGGCAAAAATATTTTAATGTCATAACCGCACTGTTTCGACCAGCATATGAAAACTATAACATTAACTGTATGATCCAGTGACAACTGTTTCACTTGGAATTCAACAGCCAAGTTGGGGTCCCAAACACTACGATGTCAAGCAAGAATAGTTGCCGACAATTAGAATGATGCAGAACATGATTCCATTAGATTATTGAGCAATTTAATTTCATGATGCATGAAATGCTGAATTATGGTACATGCTCTGGCATTTTGGTGGACGCGTCTGGGCCTGGAAGGTGCCAGGTGAGCGCTACTTACCACACTGTATTATTACAACTATGAAATGTTGTGGAATCATATTGTCGTTCTGTTTTTCTAGGTTTGGACTTGCTCCATTGATTTTAGTGGAAGGAACACTCAATGTCGAAGTCTATGAAAGAATTCTGGATAATTATGCGCTTCCTACTCTTTGGAAACAGTTCGGATAGTGGACCTTCTATGTTCTAGCATGATAATGCAAGAATCCCTAAAGAGCACCTTATTACAGAAAGTTTATGGAGACGAGGGTTATGGACCTTGAATGGCCACCACAAATCACTGATATCAATCCAATCGAACATCTTTGGAATGAGTTAGAACGTCTTTTGAGAGGCCAAACTCAACGCCCCACCGCTAACACCGTAATTTTCTAAGCACTGTAGGCAGAATGAAAAGCAATTTCTGCTGCAATCTACTGAAAACTTGTTGAAAGTCTTCCTAGAAAGGTCCAGACAGTCATTAGATCGAAAGGCGGTCCTACAGTATACTGACTTTATATTATCGTACATAGAAATTGATACTAGTATTCGACCACTAACGGCAATATAGTTTACGTTAACTGAAAATAAATATGGATACACCCCTAAAATTTTCCTGTTTGTTGAGATCAATAGAAATTGAGTTCATTCCATCGAGTACAACTTTTTCAATTTCGAAAATATTTGCTTGAGTTTTTACATTAACAGCTCCCCACATTTGGCTAGCACATTATGCAAAAAAATTCTAGTTAAAATTATCAATGATGCAATTAAAAGTTATGTAGTAAAAATACTCATATTTCATCAGATGTTTAATATATTTTTTATATTCTGATAGCAACAGGTTGTTTCTGCTGCAGTATGTCAACTTTTCTAACAATGACACAGCATTGGTACGAAAACACTGCATGTTATAAATGAAAAACGTACGAATAATTAAAAAATTTTAGTAGAGAAACTTATATTACCATGAATAAACGTACCAATTTCATACAAATGAATAGAGATAATTAAAAGAAGCATCATAGTCATATGGCGTTAATACGCAATGCAAGCTTTCTATTTTACAGGGTGATCGCAAATATCTTACATTTTCTTTAATTTTTTACTAGTCCCCTTTTCGCTTTCGGTGCAAGACATTTACTGAAATATATGAAGTATAACATGTTCTTTACATTCCTAAAGTTTCCAGATTATTTTTCAAGTACGAGGGGTGATAAAAAAAAAAAAGGTTACAAGTCGAATAAAGAAATATTTATTAACAATAGACAGAAAATACAAAAGGAATTAAAAGGCATACGTGCCTATCACTTTTCGACATAATCACCAAGTCTATTTAGGCATTTATCATAACTCAGAACCAACTTGTTTAACCCGTCTTGGTAGATATCAGGTCCCTGTCCATTGAGCCAGGTCTCGGCGGATGTTTTCACAGCGCTGTCTGAACAGAACCGTGTGCCGGATAAGTGCTCATTCAACCTCGGAAACAGGAAATAGTCATTGGGTGCCAAATCTGGGCTGTATGGGGGTGGCTCCAGATTTCCCACCTGAACCGTCGCAACAATTCCTGCGTTGTTTGAGCAGTATGAGGCCTGGCATTGTCATGCAGGAGGATGACACCTTCACTCAACATGCCCGGCCGTTCGTGTCGTATGGCTTTGCGTAACCATGCCAAAATGGCCCAATACCGATCTGCGTTGATGGTCTGGCCATGCTCCAGGTAATCGATCAGGATAACACCCCACGAATCCCAGAATATAGTTGCCATAACTTTACCGGCAGAGGGTGTAACTTTAAATTTCTTTGTCGTTGGTGATCCAGGGTGTTTCCACTCCATAGTTGCTTTTTTGCTTGTGGGGACGAAATGATGAAGCCAAGTTTCGTCCCCTGTAACGATGTGATCGATGAAGTGCTGGCCGTCAGAATGGTAACGATGAAGAAATGTGAGACTGCACATCATTCGTGTGGCTTTGTGCTCATCGGATAATGCACGTGGAACACAGCGGGCACACACCTTGGAATATCACAACACATAAGAAACGATATGCTGTACGCTACCATAGCTCAGTCCCAGCTCTGACGAGATTTTCCGCAGAGTTACCCGTCAATCATTTCGAACCATTTCTTCAACTCGTGCCGTGTTGATTTCTGTCGTTGAAGAACTTGGCCGGCCACTCCCTGCCATATTGCGGATTTCGACATCCTGTCTGCCTGATTGAAAAGAGCGACACTATTTCGCTACATGTTGTCTGCTCATTGTTTCTTCACCGTAAACTTCCACGATTTGACTGCGAATGTCAGATGCGGACACATTCTTTGCCTATAAAAATCGAATCACGGCTCGTACTTCCACACGAGACCAATTTTCTAAGCGTCTTGCCCTTTCAGTCGTTCCTGAATCGTCTGGGAACTTTCACTACCTACCCGCACACCAGCTGTATGACAAGAAGTGCCATCTGTCTCCACTCTGGGGAAACAAACTTTCTCCACAATATGCAGTTTTCAAATCCTGCGGCTTGTAACCTTTTTTTCTGATCACCCTCGTACTTGATAGTTCTCAAATCGTTTAAAATCGACAGTGACCGGCTATTTATGGAATGTTAATGTACTTAAATGCAATGACTTATAAATGTGTAATGTTGACACACACACACACACACACACACAAAAAAAAAAAAAAAAAAAAAAAAAAAAGAAAGACAGAGAGAGAAACCGTATTAAACCTACCTAAAATTAAAATTTATAATATATTTCCTACCAGAAAACTTAAGTGGAAATATATGGAAACCTCTTTTACAGTTTGAAAAGATTCCAAGTCGAGAAGTTTGTTTCGTTTTATATATATACATATATGAATTATTTAGTACCATTGTAACACTCAGCAGACAAAAGATATATGAAGATACCAACATAAATAAATATTAAATGAGATTTATTTCGATTAAAATATTCACGGTATTAAATTAATTTGAGTACCAATGATTAGTAAAAACAAGTTAAAGTACTTACGCAGAAGAGAAATGACACTAACAAAACATATAAGTCTAACGATGAGAGAATTGCAAAAACTATGAATTATTAGTAGCAGTCAACATTTGAGAGAAAAAATAAAGAATAAAATCGCCATAAAGATCCATTAGAAAGGAAAAAAAAAAAAAATGGAATTCAGGAATTAAAAATCGGAATTTTAAATGCTGAAAAATAGAAATGTACTCATCAGGAAACTTGCATTTCTATCAGGACATGCAAGATTTCGTAAAACTGTATAGCTAATTCCAGCAATACACAGCTCAAGTCTCTATCGTGCAACAAAACAAAAAATAAAAAATAAAACTGAATAAAAATAAAAAAGGAAATTAAATTAATCAATAGCACAAACCAAAATTTCATCAAGGAAGAAGTAATTGAAGCAATCCACATGTTAAACGTTACTTACGGATGTAGTAAAAATAAACAGGTTGCCAAACGAACATTAGTAAAAATAAAAATATTAAAAGTTGAGAAACGATTAATCGATTTTAGGTACTACGGAATACTTTAATTGGTTGCACTATATGTAAGATATTAAACTCTAAAAACCTTTAACAATTTTTAAAAAAGGTGATTGTTAATTTTGACGTTAACCTTTTTAAAGTTTAGTTTATTTTTAACTTACAACATAGCGTGAGCAAGCGCCATCTCTCGTGAAAAAAGAGAATTACTTTTATATAAATACATAAATGTACGGTGTAACTTAGAATTTTTACTTAGTTGAGTTAAATTTTTTAGTCTTAAGGAATTTCATCCAAATGCCAACATGTCATGATAAAGACATTATGATTAATGGTGAATTAATTTTTATTATTTATTTATTTATTTATTATTATTATTATTTTGAAAGAAACCACCAAATTTGATTGTTAATTTAATGAAATCTGAAGTGTGAATAATTAAACAAATTTTAAGTAGAATTTTTTTTTTTAATCTTTCATAATATCAACCAGAAAAAGAATATGTAACCTGCAATTGCAATAATACTATGCTTTCTCTTTTTTTAAAATTAAATTCATCATCCCTCCCAACCATACAACCATACAACACCACCCTTCCTCCCTAATGAAACTTCTTCCCTCCCAACCTCCAATTTTTTTATTTTATTTTTAGTATATATATATCTATATATATTTCTTTTTCTTTTTTTTTGTGTGTAGACAGTGATATTCATTGATAGATAATATAATAAATAAATCTCTTGGGATAACCCATACCAGTAGCAGTTTTAATTAAATGGTTAATGTTTTTGTTTTTGTACTTAGATGAACAAAGTCTATGTATGCGAATAGGTGATTAAGAATGATATTTCTATACACAGATAAATGAAGACAAGTATGAAAGTGTGTAAATAAATTTACTTTAAAACAAAATCTTTTCGTTTATCATAGAGATCATTAGAGATTTTACCACCATTAAGTTTAATGTTTAAATCTAAAAAACTAATACAATTATTGTTAATAAAATTATAATTAAAGTAAGGTGAGAGGGATGTGTAAATTTTTATGTAAATGGAGTATAATTATTTACATAAAAAATATAATGTCATCAATGTATCTGTAGAAAATGACATTATCATTACACAAACTCTGTTCATAATGGTAAAGATAGGTATAAGTCAGCTAACAAACTCGAGCTACTTCCACCTTGTGGGATACCGCCTTTTTTAATATAAATAGTGTTATTAAGTAGAATGTAGAATGTAATTATTATGAATGATAAAATTTAAGAGGATCTTAAATGAAGCTGCACAAAAGTATTTAGGAAGACAAAGTTCACTTTTAAAACGCACATAAAGGTTGTAAATGATTTGATGAAGATCAGTAAGATTAATATTATTAAACAAGTCAGCAAAATCATCTATATCATTATATAAAGCGCAAAAATTGTATGTTTGTGGAGGGTAATCTCTGAAACTACTGAACCGATTTAAAAAATTCTTTCACTGATCAAAAGCTACACTATCCCTGATTGTTATAGGCTATATTAAATTTTGATAAAATAAATTTTAGTTTAAAATCTGAGCATTTTAATTAAAATCCCCATAAAAGCCATAATAGAAATGGAAATAATGAAATATTAAAAAAATTAGCTGTTGCCAACATAAAAGAAACATTTACATTTTGTTTTTAAAATATCTTGACATGAAAAGAAAAGAAATATATTTGCACGTGAATTAAATTGAAATTCATATAAAGCTTTGCAAAATGTTAAACTTACACGTTAAATCTGACGTCATTATAAATTTAAAGTATTTATTTTTCTAATAATATAATTTGATATGATATGATATAATGTAATGATCTAAGCGTTACTTCTAATTTTTATTAAATTATTTATTTTATAATTGTTGCCCAAAAAATTTACGGGTTAATTCATTTTTCGACATATAATAAAATATATTTTCTCGCGAATAATACTATCCGCGTTTGTAATGATCGATAGATGACGCTTTCTCAACTGCAGTTGTTAGTAAATATAATAGCCATGTGTATTTATTAATTGATCTTTCTTGTTGTTCTATCATTGTTTCAGCGTGAAAGCTATCAGTGGTATTGTTATGGTGAATTGTGAATTTCAACAGAAACAATATTTTTTAAATCTTAATATTTTAAATTTTACCAGAACTGTTTCATTTTTTTTTCAAAACTTGTATACTTTTACAAAACTATATATTTTTTTAAACCCTTAGTACATGAGAGTGAATTTTTTTAATTTATCAAATATACAAAACTATACCTTTTTATAATTTCTAAATGTCAGGAAACTAAATTTTTTTTAAATTTACCAATTCGGCAAAAACTATATGTTTCTATAATTTTTTAAACTAAATTTTTTTTAATTTACCAATTCTGCAAAAACTATATGTTTCTATAATTTTTTAAACGTTACACGAATGGTTTAATTTTATTTAAAAAACTTTTATATATATTCTTCGTTTTTTTTTTATTCAAAAATTGGGTGTAGTTGCACTTAAGAATTTTCTTAGCTTATTTACGAAAACAAGATAGGCGGTGGGAATGAAATGACTGTTATATATTTTTTTTTTTGTTCTTGTTTTTACTTCGAGGGAAAGGGAGAGTATTTTGCCCACAGATGGTGTTGACAACAGTGTCGCAGAAATTTCCATTTTCTGGGAAAAAAACAAGCGCTAGGGAGCTGTAGGGAATTTGTTCGTGTGGGGTTTGTACCTCGTTCGCAGAAATTCTTGTTTTTGGAAACTCAAAAATGCTATCTTGCTAGTAAAAATGGTGGAAGTGGTACGTAATTTGAGAATTTAAGGGGATCTTGGGATTACATAAATTCGCGAATAGTGTCAGGAGAGTTCAGAGTTTAATTCTGGAATTTTGTGAGTTGAAAAAAAAAAAATCCCAGATGTTTTTGTTTCACAACAGGGCATCGGGCGGGAAATTTTTATTTTTTTTTACTTCATTACATAGGGGTGAGAAATGTCCCTCCTTGAGGCGAAGTGTCCTATCACCGCGTGGGGGAATCACGACTAGGTGTGGTTGTTTTGAGGGAATGGATTTTCATTGGGTAGTGAATAATTTAGAAATCCCGGCTGGCAACACTAGCTGGAATGCTCTTCGCTTTTTTTGGAAAAAAAATTAATTTTTTTTTTCGACGTTAGGACAGCGATGTACCAAGACATGTGAATTGGCAGCTCTTAAAAGGAAGGGGAGCTCGCGGGCTCCCCAGAATAAGCAGAAGGTTTTGAGGGTTCGAGCAGCATGGTCGCCCCTTTGTACTCCTCCCGAAGGTCCTATATTAGGCCTAGAAATCTTCGTAGCCGTGGAGCTCTCTCGATGCTACGCCGCTAAAGACACTACTCCGTTTCTCCGACCCGCAGCTATAATAGGTCCACTGCACGGATGCTCCTATGTTGCAGCTTGAATTCGGTATAAGTCCAGAGAATTAAACCATGCTGGGTACTAAAAATAAGGCAAGCTTTGCACCATCAAGATTAGACTTATTATATTTAAGAGGCCTAGTTAGTGCCTAGCACCCAGGTCTACGAAGCTCCGATCGTCTTTTGGAGGGGAGACCTGGGAGGCACGGAATAACTTTATAGACAACGGCCTCGATCACAAATGCTAGACGTTAAGAGTCTGCGAGTCGGTTGTTTCAAAAAAACCGCTGAAAAGCCATGGACTGGTCCTAGTCATCCTTGGATGCTCATAGAAAAAATAATCGGCCAGAGGATCCGCATATGAATTAGTTTTTGACGGCCCTACGGCGAGAAGATCCGCCTCTGAATTAGTTTTTTTTGACGGCCCTAACCAAGCCCCTGCGGCGGACAGTGTCACCACGTCTGGAGGAATCTTTAACCTTCCATAAGTGTAAGTTTTGAAATATTTATTAGAATTATATTTATATATATATATTTTGTGTCTGAAATAATAATATAACTGATTATGTGCATATCCAGGGATATTTGATTGATTAAAAGGTGTTTACGTATATATATATATAAAATAAAAAAAATTATTTTATGAAAAATATGTAATAAAATGTTTCTAAAGATTAACTTCTCTTGCTGGTATTATTTGTCATTAAATAAGAGTGTATTTCTTGGAAAAGCGTAATAAATTTTATTGATATGATTATTTTTCTGTATTATTTTATTTATGAATATAATGAGATCCTATAATTATTTAAAGTAAATTTTAAGGTAGAACAATTATATTATAAATATTTGTTTTTATTCATAACAGCGATAGCAGTGTCCCCTGATTATTTAGGAGTATGTTTTATGAATAATTAAACGGATGGGTATTCATTTAGTTATTGAGCAGGTTATAGATGCTTTAATTAGTCTATAGTAAAACTTTAATATATTAAGGGTAATTCGTAATGAGTACCTAACAAGATTAAATAACCGAGTTAGCAAGTAAAATTTATGTGAGTTTTAAACACAAAAATGGTCAGGAATCATGGGCAGTGAGTTGGTTCAGTCCTCTGATTTGGAATTGTGTTCTGACTGCTAATAGTAATGTAAAAAAAAAAAAGAAAGAAAAGAGTTATGTGTATTATTTAGACTATGATAGTAGGTGGTTATAACACATGAAAAGTAAATTTTTGTTGCTTGCAATTCCAGAGGAGGATTGAGCTAACAGTTTCCTTTTTAGGTCCAGATGTATGAAGAAATAAAGTCATTTTTACATTTTTTCTTTTTCTTTTTATTTAATTTAAGTACTGCCCGATTCCTTTTGATAATTGAATGACTTGAATTAGAACTGAAAACAAGGAGGTCTAGATCATATATAGGAGATATATATATATTTATTAATAATATTCCAAATACTTAAATAGATTAAAGAAATTAATTAATTCATACCTGTTCAGTGTCTTTCAAGATAGGTAACAATTGGACATTGCTATCACTGGTGTTTTTTTTTTACCTGGGTTAAAATTGAAATTACACAACGCGGTTTTATTTTAGTTATGATTAAAGAAAATTATTCATTGAATTTGTTTTGAATATTCAATCTGAGGAGTAAAGAGTTCGTAATTTTCTTTATTTCACTATACGTACAAAAGTATAATAAATGCTGATGCTTTCTTTAGTAAAAGGTAGGGATATGAACTTGCTTGGATATAGATCTGTATGAATTAAGATTGTTTGATAATTTTGTAGAAAAACCCTTTACCGTAACCTTTTGGCATTACATCAGATAACATAGATATATTAAATTACTTGTAAAAATAATAAGTTAGAATTAAATTTATACTCGAGTTTTTTTTTGTGTTTCTTTATTTGATTTTGCTATCTCTTATATACAAAAAAAAGGTTGTAATCTATTGAATTTTAGAGTTAATAATTTGATAAATTTTTATTTGAAATTAGAATTATTTGTATGGATAACAAAAAGAGAAAAACAAATATATCCAGGCAGAGTTCAATTTACTAGTGTAAACAAAATTTGATGGTATATCTATTTCATAAAGAGTAAATAGTTTTTGTTTAAGGAAAGCATCAACTTTAAGAAAAGTAAAGAGAAAAGGCCATTAAAACAATTAAAGTAATTTAGTAGGATTAGGAAAATTTATATATGTAAAAGATAAAAAGATTAAATTCAAAAAAATAATGTTGTGAAAAGTAAAAAGTACAATGCAAAAGGTAAAAATATCATAACATAATAACTGGCAAATACCACAATATAATAAGTGGCGCCGTGAGACCAGGATCTCACATGATCTTTATTGCGGAAAGAGTTATTAATAAATTTAGTTACTAGAATATTGTTGGCGCTAGGTTGATATTTTTATAGAAAAGATTCCCTTTTTGTTGATGCTTAATGGTGTTGATTTGGAGTATGCTATTTCTTTTGTAAAAGATTTGTATTCCCTTATTGGTTAACTGTAATTTGATATTAATGATTTTATTATTTCTAGGAAGTGTGTATTCTAGTATGGCTTAATTATCCTTAGAGCAAAAAAAAAAAAAAAAAAAAAAAAAAAAAAGTTTTGATATTTTTTTTATTTTTATTTACTCAAAAACTGTCTGGTTTAACTGCTAAACTTATACAAAAATTATCTTTATTACTATACTTAATTTTTAAAATTTTCTAGACTCCTTATAAAAAAAAAAAAAAAAATTTCAAATAGGGGAATATAAAAGAGAAAAATATATATTTAAATATATCAGGGTATAAGAAATATATATAAATCGTCGTGCGGTAAAATAACATCCTTCATTGTTTTATTCTTTGAAATTGTTTTCATATGTATAAAAAAAATTTTTATTATTGTGTTTTGTGCTTGTATGAAATTTTTTTTTTGCATAGAAGTATATTTATATCTCAAAACTGAGTGTGATATAAAACAGTAGAATGTATTAAAATAATATACTAAATTTGGGTATTGCCCTCTCCTTGCACTTGAAAAAGTTTTCCCCTCAAGGAAAGGATATATTTTTCTTTTTCTCTCTCTCTCGGTATATATTTTCTTTTATTATTTATTTACTTAGCCCCCTATATGGATAGATATAATTTGATCCAAAATTAATGATAACAAAATATTTTTCCCAGTCTATTTATATTTAAAATTTTACAAAAGAAAAGAAAACACGATTTGATAATTTGTATGCAGAGTACTGTCTAAATGCTAAACTTTTACTAAACTATGTTTATATATATGTGTATTTTTTAAATTTTCTAGACTTGTTATTTAAAAAAAAAAAAGGGGGTAAAGGTTTTTTTTTGATAACTTGAAGGTAATTAGATTAAACAGGTTAAGTACAAAAATGACAGGTGACAATCATAAAGGAACTCCGGTAGAGCCTGGCCTAGAAGGTAGTGGACTTCAGAATGATTCACTAATCGCTCAAAGTCAGAATTCGAGTGCAGCCCTGACAGTGGGGGTGGAAAATGCGCAGAGTCAAAGAAGAGCGCTCCTCTTAGATAACCTTTCTTTAATTCCGGTTTTTACAGGAAGGGACCCCACATTCTCAGTTAGTGAATTCTTCTCGAAATTTCATGAGTTCGCGGGTTTTTTGGGTTGGAAGCAGGAAGAGCTGTTCTTCGCTGTCACTCAGCGGTTAGCTGGAGCAGCACAGAGCGTGTACAGGGATCACAAAATGCATGTCAAAAATTTTGGGGAGTTAGAAAAATTATTAAAAGATAGATTTGGAGCAAAGGAAGATTTGCATCGTTGCATACATAATTTTTGGTCCTTTGTACAATCACCCGACATGTCAGTATCGGATTTCATAGTCAAGGCTAAGGTTAGAGCCAGGAGAGCTCTAGAAGCCCAAAAAATCCCCAGCGAAAATTTAGCGCAAACTGAAAATGAATGGTTGCTAGCTCTTTTATTAAAAAACTTGAGGCCCGAGATTAGAAAGGGGGTTATAGCTAGGTCCCCTACTACGGTTGAAGAGATTGAGCGCATTGCGCTTGCAGAAGAGGAAGCTTTTCTCTCGGTTAGCCCCCAGCAAGTATCTAGCTCAAGCGGCTATGTGGCTGAGTTGGCTTGCGCGGCCCAAGTAGCGACCCAGGATAGGTCAGCAACTCCCCACCAGACACTAGCGAATCTTATTGCTGATTTATCAGTACAAGTTTCGCAGCTCTCCTCAAAAGTCCAAAGCCTCGAGAGTAGGAGAGATGAGCGACCATCTCCGAAATCTAAAAAGGACATTGTGTGCTATTATTGTGGTAAAGTCGGGCACTACAAGAGCGAATGTTTAAAGAGACAGAAAGATGTTCAACAGAGTAGGAACTCAGCCCAAAATTCTCAAAATTATACTTTCAGAAGCGGATATCGTTCCCAGGGTAGGGGAGGTGCTCAGGTAGGCACTGAAAGATTGCCAAATAGTGCCCACCATGAAAACAAACCTTTAAACTAAAAAGGATCTCACCTAGAGAGGTAGCGGCTTGGGATCCTGCACTTTCAACACACATACCTCAAAATACTGAATATTTTTATTCAGGTTGGAACAAATCTTTTGTAAATGAACTGCCGATATTAACATTTTTCTATAAAGGTGAACCTCATAATGTGTTAATTGATTCTGGGTGTTCCTGCAATTTGATAGCCAGTAATGTTGTAAGAAAATTTAGGGGAATAGGTAAACAGACTTGTTCAACAAGTCTCAGAACACTTTTAGGCGGTGAAGTTTCTTTAAAAAATAAGGCAGAGCTACAGTTTAAATTAGGAAAAACTGAATTTTCTGACATTTTTGCTATATGTGAAGGTTCTCTATCTCCAAGTTTTCAAGTTATTTTAGGGATACCTTGGCTTAATAAATACAATGTTAAAGTAGATTTCAAAAACAAAACACTTACTGGAGATAATTTTGAAATTTTGTTTGGGTCTCAACAAGACCAGTCTGTTAATTTTGGCACTGCAATGCTCAACCCTATCCCCATATATGCAAAAACAAAAAAAATTATTCCTTCTCTCTCAGAATCAGTAATACCGGTAAAAGTAAGAAACATGAACAATTCTAATTCCAAAAATGTGTTTATTTACCCTCATAAATTTATCTCTGATTCCATTGTCATTAGTCATACAGTTTGCTTAAATAACCCGGATAAGTTGTATGTAAAGGTTTTAAATTTAACAGAACAGCCTTTTCATTTAAATAAAAATTGTCAACTTGGATACTTAGAGGAAATTAGGGAAGAAGAGCCAAAGCCCCAAGTAAACTTTGGGGAAGTGACAGAAATTGGAGCATTGGAAAATATAAATTTGCAATGGGACACAGAGTTTAAATTAGATCACTTACAAGGAGAGGTCACGACATGGAAAATTCAGATCGGGACGAAATTCCGCAGGATGGTAGTATACTATGAGGGTAACAACATATTAAAGCAATAGGACCCACTATCCACAAAATTTCGAGAAAAAAGCATTTAAAGTTTCAGTAATCTTTAAATACAAGTTATTTCGCAAGCAAGCAAGCGCCCCAGTGGTAAGATCCTAAAGTGCGAGTCTGCTAGCCAGACGACTTGGGTTCGAGGCTACCTCCAGTCCGGACTACTTTTTTTTTTTTCCCCCTTTAACTTTTTATGTAATCTAAACTTTTTATCTATTTTTACTTTATTTTATAATTCAATTCAAAATTTTAAAATTTTAATAAAATATTATTTAATTTTTTTGAATATAAAATAAATATTTTTTTTCTATTTTTAATAATTATAACTTAAAAATACAATAAATTTCTATAACTTGAAAAATAAATTTTATTTTTATTTTAACTGTAAAATAAGGTAAAACTAAAGAAACTGTTTTTGATTATTTATCGAAATATTTTATTTTATTTTAGGTATGCTTGAAACAATACTAAATTTTGTTTTTTAAATTAAAAAAAAATAATAAAAACACAGAGAAATGATCATTTTAATTGCATATATAATTGCTATCCAAATTAAATAATTACTTCTCCAATCAATACAGTTTCTTGAAAAATTATAGTATAGGATTACGACGCTATTAAATTATTACATGTAAAGAAAAAGAAATGTTATCTTTAAATGTAGATTTTAAATGTTAATGAACATCGTTTCTTTTTCGATAACGACTTCCCCCCCCCCTTTCTTTTTTTTTATTTATTATTATTATTATTATTATTATTATTCCTTGCACAAGATAAAATTCCACCTGCCCTGCCCTTTATTAACAAGCTAGAAACGTTTACGTAATTTATACACATTCAAACAAAATCAGGAAGCTCAAACCAATATTTAGGTAACACCTGTAACTATTTTACACTTTGTTTACAGCTTGCATATTTTTTAATTATTTAAATATTTGTCTGTTTTTTTTTTATGCTTCTTATTTAGGGTTTTGTAAAACTAAACTTTATTTTTTAATTTATAGAAAATGTATTTTTAAGTTATAAATATTAAAAATAGAAAAGTTGTTTTATACTCAAGAAAATTAAATAATTTATTAAAATTTTCAAATTTTGAATTGCATTGTAAATTAAAATAAAAATAAATAAAAAGTTTAGATTGCATAAAAAGTTAAAGAAGAAAAAAAAAAAAGTAGTCTCGAGGTAGCCTCGAACCCAAGTCGTCTGGCTAGCAGACTCGCGTTTTAGGATCACACCACTGGTGCGCTTGCTCGTTTGCGAAATAACTTGTATTTAGAGATTACTGAAACTTTAAATGCTTTTTTCTCGAAATTTTGTGGATAGTGGGTCCTACTGCTTTAATATGTTGTTACCCTCATAGTATACTACAATCCTGTGCAATTTCGTCCCGATTTGAATTTTCCATGTCATGACCTCTCCTTGTTAGATGAAAATTTAAAAGAGGAGGTACAGAAATTTTTACAAAAGAACTCTGATGTTTTTGCTGCCTCAGTACTTGATTTACCAGGGTGTGACACTGTTATGCACAACATAAATTTAAGTGATGACACCCCTGTTAGGAGTTCTCCCTATAGAGTTCCCTACAACTTAAGAGAGGAGATGAATAAACAAATAAATACTCTCATCGAAGCAAAAATTCTTGTGCCATCTAATTCTCCATATGCATCCCCCATTATTTTAGTTAAGAAGGCGGACGGTTCATTTAGGCTAGCATGTGATTTCAGAAAATTAAATAATAAAATAGTTAGTGACAATTACCCTATCCCTAATATCTCTGAAACTATAGACTCTTTGGCAGGCGCCAAATATTTTTCCACTTTAGACCTTACTAGTGGATTTTTTCAGCAAAAGATACCTGAAAACCAGCAGCATATTACAGCAATTGTGACGCACGATAAGCTATTGCAATGGACCAGAAGTCCATTCGGTTTAAAATCCTCCCCCGCAGCTTTCCAAAGATTAATGAATTTTATTCTAAGTGACTTACAACATCTAAACATTCTAATTTATATAGATGATATCTGCATAGCTTCTAAAGACATAAAATCCCATTTTGAAAAATTAAATTTAGTTTTTGATAGGTTAAGAACCCATAATTTACGTTTAAAGCCCTCTAAATGTCATTTTTTTAAATCTCAAATAACATTTCTTGGTTTTAACATTAAAGATGGTGAAATTTTTCCTGCAGACAAAAATGTTGAGGTGATCAGTAAAATTAAGCGTCCAGTAAACAGAAAACAAGTTAGATCTTTTCTGGGATCTGTGGGATTTTACAGAAGGCATATAAGTGATTATTCAAAAAGAACAATAAACTTAACTAATTTGACTAAAGAAAAGACAAAATTTCAATGGACAGACAAAGCTGAACGAGAATTTTTAGATATGAAAAATGAAATTGCTAAAATTCCTTCTTTGTTACTTCCCGACATGAAAAAAGATTTTATTTTGTATACAGACAGTTCAGCAGAGGCCATGGGGGCGGTTTTATGTCAGTATGACAACTCAGGTTTTCCACACCCTGTAGCATTTGCTAGTAGAAAATTAAAAGAGGTTGAGAGAAAATATTCGGCTACTGAGAGAGAACTCTTGGCTCTGGTTTGGGCAACTCAGTATTTCAAATGTTACATTTTCCATCGAAAATTCATTATTTACACTGACCACGCAGCTCTTACTTATGCATTGAAACTTAGGGACCCCACCTCTCGAATTGCTAGATGGTTATGTGCTTTAAGCGAATTTGAATTTGTCGCCAAGTATATAAAGGGAAAATGTAACTCCGTAGCGGACTTCTTGTCAAGGTTTATAGATCATGATTTACAAGTTGAGGATAATCCTACCATAGACTGTAATGTACTGGAAAATGTCAATCAAGAAATTCACACTTTAAGTAATGTAGAGTTTTTAGAGGAAATCAGGCGAGCTCAAAGCCAAGATAATTTTTGTAAATATGTTAGTGCTAGATTGTGTAAAGGCTTACCTATTGCGCCTAAAAATTATACATTTTCAGTAAATAATGAAGTTATTGTGTGCGAAAAAATTAACCCAATTCACAAAAAGGAAAAAGGAGAGAGAATTGTTTTGCCTAAAGCGCTTGTGCCAAAGGTTTTTCATATGACACACGAATCTCCAGTAGCATGTCATGCTGGTTTTTACAAAACATTTTTTAGGATAAAAAATAATTATTTCTGGAAAGGGATGTATTCAGACGTTAAAAGGCTAGTGGCTTCCTGTCAATCTTGCTTAGAGTTTAGGGCACACAAACCTAAAAAATTAGCAGAGCTCCAGAGATTAGAAATTCCAAATAAACCGTTTGATACCATACACTCTGATATCTGTGGTCCTTATCCCATTACTGAAAAGGGAAATAAATATATTGTATGTTATGTTGACAGTTTTAGTAAATGGCCAGAAGCCTATGCAGTACAAAACATCACCTCTGATACGTTGGCAGAAACCTTGGCCGACTTTATCTCAAGACATGGGGCACCCACAAAAATAATTACTGATAAAGGTAAAAATTACATGAGCGAAGCAATATCACAGGTATACAGTAAATTGCAAATTAATCACAGACACACTTCCAGTTACCACCCACAAAGTAACGCACAAGTTGAGAGACAGCATGCAACTATGAATAATGCACTCGCCCACTTAGTAAATAATAATCACAATGACTGGGATGATAAATTAAAATTTGTACTTTTAGCTATGAGGTCAGGTATACATTCCACAATTAATGAAACACCCTTTTTTGTTACATACGGCAGAGATATTCAACTTCCTTATAATATTTTCTGTCAAAAAGAGCCTATTAATTATAACGACTGCCCGACATACTGTGAGCAACTAATTCCCTCTCTAAAACATACATTCTTACAAACCAAACAATTATTAGAAAAATCTGCTGAAAGGCAAGAAAGTTATAGGAAAAAGTTTGCTGTTGATAAACATTTAAAGGTAGGAGATCTGGTGATGCTGTATACTCCAGCAATTAAACCAGGCCTTTGTAAAAAATTTAACAAGAAGAACTCGGGTCCTTTTCGTGTTATTAGAAAACTAGGTTTTGTAAATTTTGAGATACAGGAAGTGAAAAATCCAAACAATGTTCAAATTGTGCATGTTGACAGATTATCGAAAATGGAAATTAAACCCATATTCCCTGTCTTAGATAGTATAGAGAATGAACTGACAGAAAACATTACAACACCACAGGTACAAGTTAATGGAGACCTACACCCTGTAGTGGAGGATATTTGGGAAAAGTATAGGTTAGCGAGAAAAGAAAAGAGGAGAAAACGATTTCTCTTAAATTGTGTTGGTTCACCAGAAAGTGATTCGCAGAGTATTCACACTTCTCAGGATCAGCCAGGGTTTGATACGGTTTTCGAGTTAAATTCCCCTCATAGGACTCTGGATGAACAGGTGACAGGTTCGATTCCCAGCCATACTCTACCTTCTCTAGTGTTTGACCCTTTAGATTTCTCGCCTACAGTTAGTGAAGCGGAAAATGAGGAAGTGCCGGGTTCAAATCCCTTATATCCTTTACCCTCCCAAGAGATTAGGGAAAGGTCGGTCTCTCCTACTGTCAGTCAAGCCGAACTAGATTTCTCGCATATGCCAGGCCAGTCAAAAGTGAAAAGGTCTAGAGTTAATTTAAAAACTGCGTCAAAAATCCCCACACACCAATACTCACTTAGAAAGCGAAAGTGAATTTGGTATACAAAAATTTTTGTAAATAATTTATTTTTTTTTTATAACCTTTATTTTGATATGTTATGTGTTAGTATAAGTAAACACTCAATTCTTATATTAGTATTTTTTTTAATGCCAGTTTTGAAGGAAACTGTCATCTTTACTTTTCTCGCATTTTTTTATACTTGAAAAAAAAAAAAATGTAGGAAAAACTTTTTATTTTATTGGTTTTGGTTTTGTCAGGATAGCAAAAAGCTAAGTTAGAGCAAATTATGATACTGTTTATTGTATTCTTTGGATGCGAATTAGGAAAAATGTAAGCATTTTTTTGCAAACCTGTCATGTTTGAGGCAGTGTTTATATTATGTAGATTTAAAAAAAAAAAAAAAAAAAAAAAAATTTTTTTTGCACTGCAGTATAATGCAGGAACTACATGATTATAAATGTAAAGTGCCGAAAAATGTTAAAATGGACATATTTACTTGTCCACACTCAGTTAGAGTGAGAAAGAGAGAATGAGAAAAAAAAAAATTTTTTTTGCCTCTGATTTTTTTTATCGTATATACAATGGACTTTCCTTGTTATATTGGTTTTCTGGATGTAATCCCATTACAAGTAGAGGTTATTCAACCGTACATGATAATTTAAGAAGATTTTGTGTTTAATTATGCACAATGGGTAGAAAAAACACTTGGTCATTTTGCATATTTATTTTTGTATATACATACCTTTTGTGTTCACACTTCATTATTTTCTATATATATGTTTTTTTTTGTTTTACTTTATTTACCATTGACCACCGGTGGTCAGACAAAAATCGATGTATCATCACAACTCGGTATTTATATTTATTATTTATATATATTATCTTCTGTGTAACAATGTCTATGTAATCAATTATTATTTTATTTCTATGTAAAATGTAGTGTGTAAAGGATTCTTCCGGACGTGTGGCCCTGTCCGATAGATTACAAAACCTTATTGCCTAGGGTAATTTCAATCCCAAAAATGTCAAGTCCCTTTTGAAGTATAGCAAGTAAATTAGCTTTGTCGTAAATATTTACATCAACGCGTCGGTAAGGTTGGTTGGTTGGAGAACTCCCCATCAGGAGAGAGAAAATAGCGGTTTTTCAGATTGAGTGGTTGACTGCAGTTAGTTTCAGTCGAAAAAGAAACTCCCGTTAGCTTCAGTCGGAGAAGAAAAAAAAAACTCTTACGGTTCTTCGCGAATGGATTTATTGATAAGGTGGAGCGACGGAAGAGGTAGAAAAATATCGTCTGCTGTTAAGCGCAAAGAGGGAAGAGGTCAGCTGTTGATTGTAAACAGTCCGGCTCGTAGCAACGAGTTTGTTTACATTAGCTACGGTTTTGGTAACAAGGACTCCCGTTTGCGGTTTTTCATTCCTTATACACACCGATTACATTATTACCTTATATGTATTACACAAAGACTAATTTTAATATTATTTGAGCAAGGTATTAATTAAAAGAACTTAGTTTATTTAGTACAATTTTAATTTTGGGAACTTAGTTTTTTTTTGGAGAAGGACAGAAATCTCAGATAAAAGGCCTGATTTGGGATTTCTGGTAAGGTGTGTGTTTGGTGGTTCTGGGAAATTTATGGATCGTTGTTTGATTTATACGTTCGCCTGGGACACTTTAACATTCTCTTTTTCTTCAAAAAAAAAAAAAATAAATAAATTTTATTTTTTTTTTGGCATAAAAGGGAGGGTGAAATGTTATGGTGAATTGTGAATTTCAACAGAAACAATATTTTTTAAATCTTAATATTTTAAATTTTACCAGAACTGTTTCATTTTTTTTTCAAAACTTGTATACTTTTACAAAACTATATATTTTTTTAAACCCTTAGTACATGAGAGTGAATTTTTTTAATTTATCAAATATACAAAACTATACCTTTTTATAATTTCTAAATGTCAGGAAACTAAATTTTTTTTAAATTTACCAATTCGGCAAAAACTATATGTTTCTATAATTTTTTAAACTAAATTTTTTTTAATTTACCAATTCTGCAAAAACTATATGTTTCTATAATTTTTTAAACGTTACACGAATGGTTTAATTTTATTTAAAAAACTTTTATATATATTCTTCGTTTTTTTTTTATTCAAAAATTGGGTGTAGTTGCACTTAAGAATTTTCTTAGCTTATTTACGAAAACAAGATAGGCGGTGGGAATGAAATGACTGTTATATATTTTTTTTTTTGTTCTTGTTTTTACTTCGAGGGAAAGGGAGAGTATTTTGCCCACAGATGGTGTTGACAACAGTGTCGCAGAAATTTCCATTTTCTGGGAAAAAAACAAGCGCTAGGGAGCTGTAGGGAATTTGTTCGTGTGGGGTTTGTACCTCGTTCGCAGAAATTCTTGTTTTTGGAAACTCAAAAATGCTATCTTGCTAGTAAAAATGGTGGAAGTGGTACGTAATTTGAGAATTTAAGGGGATCTTGGGATTACATAAATTCGCGAATAGTGTCAGGAGAGTTCAGAGTTTAATTCTGGAATTTTGTGAGTTGAAAAAAAAAAAATCCCAGATGTTTTTGTTTCACAACAGGGCATCGGGCGGGAAATTTTTATTTTTTTTTACTTCATTACATAGGGGTGAGAAATGTCCCTCCTTGAGGCGAAGTGTCCTATCACCGCGTGGGGGAATCACGACTAGGTGTGGTTGTTTTGAGGGAATGGATTTTCATTGGGTAGTGAATAATTTAGAAATCCCGGCTGGCAACACTAGCTGGAATGCTCTTCGCTTTTTTTGGAAAAAAAATTAATTTTTTTTTTCGACGTTAGGACAGCGATGTACCAAGACATGTGAATTGGCAGCTCTTAAAAGGAAGGGGAGCTCGCGGGCTCCCCAGAATAAGCAGAAGGTTTTGAGGGTTCGAGCAGCATGGTCGCCCCTTCGTACTCCTCCCGAAGGTCCTATATTAGGCCTAGAAATCTTCGTAGCCGTGGAGCTCTCTCGATGCTACGCCGCTAAAGACACTACTCCGTTTCTCCGACCCGCAGCTATAATAGGTCCACTGCACGGATGCTCCTATGTTGCAGCTTGAATTCGGTATAAGTCCAGAGAATTAAACCATGCTGGGTACTAAAAATAAGGCAAGCTTTGCACCATCAAGATTAGACTTATTATATTTAAGAGGCCTAGTTAGTGCCTAGCACCCAGGTCTACGAAGCTCCGATCGTCTTTTGGAGGGGAGACCTGGGAGGCACGGAATAACTTTATAGACAACGGCCTCGATCACAAATGCTAGACGTTAAGAGTCTGCGAGTCGGTTGTTTCAAAAAAACCGCTGAAAAGCCATGGACTGGTCCTAGTCATCCTTGGATGCTCATAGAAAAAATAATCGGCCAGAGGATCCGCATATGAATTAGTTTTTGACGGCCCTACGGCGAGAAGATCCGCCTCTGAATTAGTTTTTTTTGACGGCCCTAACCAAGCCCCTGCGGCGGACAGTGTCACCACGTCTGGAGGAATCTTTAACCTTCCATAAGTGTAAGTTTTGAAATATTTATTAGAATTATATTTATATATATATATTTTGTGTCTGAAATAATAATATAACTGATTATGTGCATATCCAGGGATATTTGATTGATTAAAAGGTGTTTACGTATATATATATATAAAATAAAAAAAATTATTTTATGAAAAATATGTAATAAAATGTTTCTAAAGATTAACTTCTCTTGCTGGTATTATTTGTCATTAAATAAGAGTGTATTTCTTGGAAAAGCGTAATAAATTTTATTGATATGATTATTTTTCTGTATTATTTTATTTATGAATATAATGAGATCCTATAATTATTTAAAGTAAATTTTAAGGTAGAACAATTATATTATAAATATTTGTTTTTATTCATAACAGCGATAGCAGTGTCCCCTGATTATTTAGGAGTATGTTTTATGAATAATTAAACGGATGGGTATTCATTTAGTTATTGAGCAGGTTATAGATGCTTTAATTAGTCTATAGTAAAACTTTAATATATTAAGGGTAATTCGTAATGAGTACCTAACAAGATTAAATAACCGAGTTAGCAAGTAAAATTTATGTGAGTTTTAAACACAAAAATGGTCAGGAATCATGGGCAGTGAGTTGGTTCAGTCCTCTGATTTGGAATTGTGTTCTGACTGCTAATAGTAATGTAAAAAAAAAAAAGAAAGAAAAGAGTTATGTGTATTATTTAGACTATGATAGTAGGTGGTTATAACACATGAAAAGTAAATTTTTGTTGCTTGCAATTCCAGAGGAGGATTGAGCTAACAGTTTCCTTTTTAGGTCCAGATGTATGAAGAAATAAAGTCATTTTTACATTTTTTCTTTTTCTTTTTATTTAATTTAAGTACTGCCCGATTCCTTTTGATAATTGAATGACTTGAATTAGAACTGAAAACAAGGAGGTCTAGATCATATATAGGAGATATATATATATTTATTAATAATATTCCAAATACTTAAATAGATTAAAGAAATTAATTAATTCATACCTGTTCAGTGTCTTTCAAGATAGGTAACAATTGGACATTGCTATCACTGGTGTTTTTTTTTTACCTGGGTTAAAATTGAAATTACACAACGCGGTTTTATTTTAGTTATGATTAAAGAAAATTATTCATTGAATTTGTTTTGAATATTCAATCTGAGGAGTAAAGAGTTCGTAATTTTCTTTATTTCACTATACGTACAAAAGTATAATAAATGCTGATGCTTTCTTTAGTAAAAGGTAGGGATATGAACTTGCTTGGATATAGATCTGTATGAATTAAGATTGTTTGATAATTTTGTAGAAAAACCCTTTACCGTAACCTTTTGGCATTACATCAGATAACATAGATATATTAAATTACTTGTAAAAATAATAAGTTAGAATTAAATTTATACTCGAGTTTTTTTTTGTGTTTCTTTATTTGATTTTGCTATCTCTTATATACAAAAAAAAGGTTGTAATCTATTGAATTTTAGAGTTAATAATTTGATAAATTTTTATTTGAAATTAGAATTATTTGTATGGATAACAAAAAGAGAAAAACAAATATATCCAGGCAGAGTTCAATTTACTAGTGTAAACAAAATTTGATGGTATATCTATTTCATAAAGAGTAAATAGTTTTTGTTTAAGGAAAGCATCAACTTTAAGAAAAGTAAAGAGAAAAGGCCATTAAAACAATTAAAGTAATTTAGTAGGATTAGGAAAATTTATATATGTAAAAGATAAAAAGATTAAATTCAAAAAAATAATGTTGTGAAAAGTAAAAAGTACAATGCAAAAGGTAAAAATATCATAACATAATAACTGGCAAATTTCACAATAGTATGATAATTTCACCTTAGCCCACCAGAGGACGAGCATTTCATTACAATCGCGGATAAAAAGTGAATTAAAAAAATATCGTCTGCATTTCATTATGCATTTGTTAAAAGAATAATTGAGAACTTTAAATTTATTTGACGACTATTTTTAGCAACTAACAGTTATGACAAGTAGCTCAATATACATAGCGCATACAACCATTACTGCAATGCAAATAGCATTTAATTATTTGAGTTACATTATGTTGATTAGAAACCTATTTAATCTATTTATGCTCTATACTAATATATAAAGAGGAAAGGTTTATATATATATGTAGGGAACGATCGCTAGAACTAAAAGGCCGATTTCTATTTCTTTCTTTTTTTATACTAATCAAAAGTTACACTGTCTCTAAGTGCTAGAGGCTATAATAAATTTTGGTAAAACACATTTTTAATTCAAATTTTCAATATTTTAATTGAAAACAAAGCATAGATTTGATATCGGTCGTCCTTGGCGATTTTTGTATTTCGAGATCGAAAACGTAATACGAAAATCTGTATATTTTCGTATTAAATACGAGATCTATGTTTTTACTTCAATTACCGTACTACCGTAGGTAGTGGAAGTATTGTATTCGGTCCAAAAATTTGATATAGAGTTTCACCTGATTTATATGTTTTAAGGCCTCCTGAGTCCAAAAAAGTAGTTTTTGGCAATTGGTCAGTGTGTGTGCGTGTGTGTGTGTGTGTACGAATGTGTGAAATTTTCCGGGTGTCATATCTCCAAAATTAATAAAGATAGAACTACAAATCTTCACAATTGATTCAGGTCTGATGTACAGATGAATTTTCCAAATTTTGGTGAAAATTGAAAAACCGGAACTGGGTCATCGAAAACCGGAAATGGGACCGTAAGCCCGTACCTCATAAACAGCCCTAACGATTTTCTTCAAAGTTGCTATATAAACAATCTATTAGATGTCCTTTCGAATGATATAATTGGTTAGTTCAGGAAAATTGATAGGCGTCCTCTATAAACAGCTCAATTTCAGATCTCATAAGTGCCTTCCTTTAAAAGCGGCTGTACGAATTTTTTTCAAACTCGCCATGTTAACTTAATACTAAATATCCTTTTGTATGTAATTATTGTTTTCCGGTCAATAATTGAGTATGCCAAGTTTTGGTAAAAGTTGGTATCTCAAAAACGGCTCTAACGATTTTCTTGAAAATTGTTTCATTAATTCAATTTAGATAACCTTTCTCAAGTATTACGTGCATATTACAGGAATACTAACGGTCATCCTGATTAGGAAGTTCAGTTTTAGATCTTGATAATTCATTCGTGTTTAAAAAAATAACTATCTATTTTTTCCCCTTATTTTTTAACTCACTATGTAAACTTTGTTGAAGGTGTCTTTATACGTGTATCAAGTTTCTCTTACTGGAAAATCTAAAAAAAAAAAATGCATGTACTTAATATCTCCAAGAAATGTATATAATACGTTTAATAGTGGGTAATGGAAGTCGTGTGGTTGTTTCACACCAGATTTTGTAATAGTATATATTATACGAATATTGTTTCATATTATTGATTTTCCCCTTAATATACATTATTAAAAACCATCAGTTATGGAAAAAATTAAATATATTTGCGAGATAACTTGGCAATCATTTTTTTTTTTTTTTTTCCGCCAAGGATGATTGATATAAAATCTTTTCCGAAAGCAAGTAGCGCAATATACAGCCGCTAGGGAATTGCAAATGACATTTGATTATGCAAGTTTCATTATGTTGATTGGAAACACGGTTCATTTAAAATAAATTAAATGTGCATTCGCGTTAGAAATCTACTTTTGTATAGGGCTTCTTTGGCTATATTTAAAATTTGGCAACGCAATAGCTAGGACGTTTCACTCGAAGGACTTTACGTATTTGCGATAACCTTTTTAATTCACCGCCAAAATCACAAAAAATATTAACGATCACTAATGGAGAACCATTACTAAAACAATAACCAGATTACTTTGCGGACGTTAAATTTAAGAAAATTAAAAACACATAAGCTCTGTGTTTAATAGAAATTAATATTATAAGAACAAATAAATAATAATTAAAGCAATTATAAACGTCAACTTTATCAAACACATATTCATGTTATAGGTTTATTTTTCAGTATTTTTTATTCATGAGTAAAGACATGCTTCTTTTTATGAAATAAATAAATAAATAACATAAAGAAAATTACCAACATTTAACAACTGATTGAAAAAAATAATTGTAAAATTATATTTTGACTTTGCAGTTGATAATATTGACTGACTATAACATATAAACTGATATTTTTTTTATTTTTTGCATATCAATTCATCGTTAACTAAAATTTGCTCATCCGTGCGAAGTAGGACGAGTCAGCTAGTATGTAATAATATCAGTAACATTGTTCAGAGTTTGGACTTTATCTTTGAGTTGATAGCTATTTTTAAGACAGTAGAAATTGTTGGTTTTACTAATTAAGTTATAAATTTGTTTAAGAATGTCTAGGAGGATTTTATTAGCATTATTGTTGTATGTATTACAACCAATAGTGACAGTTCTAAATTTAATTGGATTTTTATGAAATTTAGGAATAAGAGCAATATATGGATAGTTGAAATTATTAAATGGAATCTTTAATAACTTATAAAAGCTATGAATTTTTCTATTATTAATTTTTATGTCATTACAGGTGGGATGAAAGTTAGCACTCGAAGATATGGTTTTACCAAAAAGAGATATATAATATTTCTTACATATTATGGCATAATTATTTAGAGATTTATCAACATAAGTAATTACATAGTTATGTTGGAGTTCATTAATAGATTAAAATAGATCGGATTTACTGTAATAAGTTAAATTTGATCTATATTTAATTAATTCATTTTTAATTTTCGAAATCACTAAAAATTTCCATTGATTAAAAAATTCAATAGGTTTATTATATGAAATGTATATTTTATAGATAAACAAATCAATATCAAAAGTTAATTGTTGTAAAATCTGTGAAATATTAGTTTTTGATGGAAGTCTAAATTTTGTGCCATTATACATAAGTTTTTTTTTTTAAATTGCAGTTATTAACAAATTCAAGATCTCCAGTAATAATATGTCCATGGTTCCTGTCAACATATTTTTCATAGGAAGGATCATCACAATTGCAAGATACATCATCAGAAATGTTAGACTTTGACACAGAATTATAGTTGAATATCAGTCGACCACGAGTAATAGGATATTTAAATGTGCGAGAAATATGTAAATCATTGATGGGAAACACGCAACATTTATCATTGATAATTGATGTGATATTGATTTTATTAAATATTTGATATGAAAAATTGATAATTATCTTACTTTTTGAGGTTTTTTAGAAGTTTTGAGATTGAATTGATATAAAACTCGATATAAAATTATACCATAAAAAATATCAGAAAAGTGTTGATTATAACTTTGGTTTTTAAATTCATTTAGAAAATTAGTTAAAAACTTTTTTTTTGATAGCAAATATAAACTTTCTGACAGAGAGCCAATCATAATTATTAAGATAATTTGACTACAGTTCTAGGATTTTTTTATTAATAGCATTTTTTGATATTGCATAAACAGAAGATTTTTTACCACGTTTGAATCGAGTAGTTTTTTGGTTGACATTATGATTAAGTTCAAAGTAAATAGGGGAATATTCATGGAGGGGATTAATGTGGGAATAAACCTTTACAACTTTATTGAATTACTCAGAAACCTTTGGCCAGCCCCTGCCTGCCTGGACACGGCCAAGCATCACGGGTTGGATGCTTGGTTATTGAATTACTCATGATTCAGACCATAAGGATAAATAGTATTATAAAATTTCATATAATGGGATTCAAAGAATAGCCGTTCACTTTTTTTTTTTTTTTTTTTTTTTTTTAAATCTTTATAATTTCAATGGTACTGGAACAGAAATTGTGTTGATTAAAATGTTTTAGCTCGTGAGTAGATTTAGAATATAATTTTTTGGAGTCTGATCGATGTTGATTAATTTAGAAATGTAATGGAGTAGAAGTTTCATCAATATATTGCATTTCACACATTCCGCAACTCAGTTTGTAGCTGACGTTATAGGCTTGACAAAAGGGTATCAATTTAAGATTATCACTCATTTGGAATTGCAAGGCGTTAGGGCAAGTTTTGCATCGAGATGATTCACATTTTCTAAAAAGAAGATTGGAAGGAGGAGGATATAGGTAACTTGATTTTAATCCAGGAATGTCCCTATTGTGAAGGAGATATCTTGGCCGTCGTAAAGAGAATTTTTTTCGTTGATGATGTTGGCTGAAAAGTAAAAACATTATTAAAACTGAATTTCCATTTAAAGTCCAGGCTCGGAATTAACTCAGAGACATATTTTGTTCTCATGCCAGTTTATTGAAAATGTTCCAATGCATGTGACCATAGGCAATTAAAAGAACATAATAAGTTTTTTAACGAAAACATTCTGGAGTGGGGAAAGAGTACCGAGAATGAAGCCAGGCCTCAGGCCCGAATCGCTCTTGAGATTTTACATCTTACATGGTCAGTAAACAGTAAGAAAGTGAGTGCTCCTAAACTGAAGCAAAGAAATGACAATGCATTTGGAGTTGAATTATACACGCCAAGTTCAAAGTTTAAGATAGAGAATGGTTGCATTACGTTAGGAATATTCATATGTATATTTTTAAAAAGTGACGAGTAATTTATTGACCCTTGTTAGTGAATGTTGGCATGATTTCGCGAAGATTTAGACCCTGGGAAAATAACTAGCTAAGCAAATATTCTATTTAACCGTTGATGTAATTTAGGCGACCAGAGGATGCATGAGTTACATTTCGAGGTACGATTAAAAGAGACCGAATTAATTATTTTCTGGTTTCACAAAACAAAAGGATAGAGATAAGTCAAAACATTATCATTTACAGAGCGAAAAGAATTTCCAGTAGGTTAAGCTTGCTAATAGAATACTGGGAATTGATCAAAAAAATGTTTCAGTTACATTGACAAAGATATGAAAGGGAAGATATAAAAATTAGAAAACGTATATTGTTAAATTTATTATTTATAGGTTAAAAAGAGTTATATCATTTTACTTTAAGTAGTTGTTTAAAATTAAAGAATTTTATTTATAATTTTATTTATTTAGAGAATTTACCTATCCTTTAAAAAGAAAAATAAATTTTATAATATGTGATAATCTATATCACACCTATAAACATTCCTGTACCGGGCACAATACTGTTTGTTAACAAAGTATTTCTTGCCAGGCACAACAAACTTACTGAGAACATTCATTTCATAAGAAATATTTTTTGGAAATATATATGTTAATAAGTTTCAATTTATATTAAATTAATCTAACAAAACAAAGTTTAATTACATTAATTCAATTGCAAATAATAAATCTTGATTAATTCATGCATTTCCAATAGGAAAAAATAAAGTAAAAAATAGTAACTATAAAAATAATTTTAATCATTTCCCATTTTTTCTTGGTTATTAGTAGTAAATTATTTACAACATTTACATAATCTTCCAATCTAAAACAAGCATCAACCTAAAGCAAATTACAGTAGAACTTGGATAATTCGAAGTTGAAGGGACATGAGAAAAATTCGAAATATCCAAAAATTCGAATTACATATACTGTTTCATACTTGCCAACATACTAATTACTCTAAAAATTTACTGGTGTGAAAAAAAGGCAGGACTAACAATACTACGGAATATTAATTAGGCTGTTGGCCAGTACGCTATTTTTTTCAAAAAGAAGAGATAAATTAAAAAATTTAAACTCTACGATAAAAGATTTAGTATATAAACTTTATATCTAAGAATACTGCTACATCCCCCCCTCCCATTAAATCAATATTTTTTACGAGCTTAATTATTCAACACTTTTTAAAAAATAGTCACATATTTTTGATTGCTTCTTCAAGTACAATCTTTGTGTCATAGCATATGACTTCAACCTATCAATTGGATACAAAAATAGAATCTTCTACATTAGACATGACTTTCAATTAAAAAAAACCTCGAAGTTCATGTATATGCACCATATCTTCTGATGCACTAGGTAGGGACTTCTACTGTATTTCCTTATCCTTCTTTTGAAAGACTGATAAAATAAATAATGCACTTCAGTTGAGAAAAATCTCGGGAACAAATTTTACTGTAATATTTTAAAGGTAATCCTATGAAAAATTCGAATTATCCAAAATAGAATTCGAATTATCCACTATTTTTTAACATTATTTTAATGCAAAATTCAAATTACCGGGTAAAAAAACTCGAATTATCCAGAATTTCGAATTAAGCAAGTTCGAATTGTTCAAGTTTCACTGTATATGCCTAGTTTAACTCCAATTCATTTAATAATCATTATAAGTATTCCTATAAATGTAAGGATGAGAAAAGCAATTATTATTAAAAGTCATAATTTATGAGCTAAATTATTAACAACACTAAAGTAATTAAATTGAGCGAGAGACACTTAAAATTTCATGAAGGTGGATAATTTGACATGTTAAAATATTAATTTTTTATTTTCGCCTCTAATGTAGTCAATAATTACTTTTATCATATTCAGAGGAATAGAGTTCGTATATCAAACATCCATTTAAATGCCAAATAGAATGTGCAAAAATTTATAATTTAATAAAATTATTTAAGAATTGCATAAATTCAATAATAGGAATAAAATTGAAATAATACACAATTGTTTAAGCGCATTAGCAGCTGTAGTCAAAGTGTATTTATTTAATATATTACTGTTAAAACCAAATTAGGCCAATATTTGTATATATTTAATTATATAATTCTGTACTGATAAGTATAAAGGATTTAAGTCCTAAAATGTCGATTTTGAGTTAAGTACATAGTCAGACTCAGAAAAAAATTCTCTATCGATTGGTATAAAGGATTTAATTCTATGTCATTTAGTCTTTGAGAAAATCCATTGGTAAAAAAAGGACCAATTTAGAAATTTACCATTCATGTATGGTATAAAATATTTAATTCAATTTTTCCCGTTATTAAATGAAAGTTGACAACCACTGAATGGTATAAAGGGTAAAAATCAACGAAATACCTTTTCCCTAGTCCATTCTACTGAATTGTTTTTAGCTAGTTAAACTTTATTTTTCGTCTCCTGAAAAATCAAGAATATGGACTTAAATCCTTTATACTTATCACTACAGATATACAATAAGAAGTAAATTTAAGAGTTTTTAAGTTATTTAAAAATTGTTGAGAAAAAAAAAAAATACATTTAAAAAGTTGTGCATAAGCAGCAGATTAAATTTAAATGTAAATATAATATGAATTATTTAGTACCATTGTAACACTCAGCAGACGAAAGATATATGAAGATACCAACATAAATAAATTTTAAATGAGATTGATTTCGATTAAAATATTCACGGTATTAAATTAATTTGAGTACCAATGATTAGTAAAAACAAGTTAAAGTACTTACGCAGAAGAGAAATGACACTAACAAATCATATAAGCCTAACGATGAGAGAATTGCAAAAACTATGAATTATTAGTAGCAGTCAACATTTGAGAGAAAAATTAAAGGATAAAATTGCCATAGAGATCCATTAGAAAGGAAAAAATAAAAAATAAAAAAATAAAAAATGGAATTCATGAATTGAAAATCGGAATTTTAAATGCTGAAAAATAGAAATGTACTCATCAGGAAACTTGCATTTCTCTCAGCACATGCAAGATTTCGTAAAACTGTATAGCTAATTCCAGCAATATACAGCTCAAGTCTCTATCGTGCAACAAAACAAAAAATAAAAAATAAAACTGAATAAAAATAAATCAGGAAATTAAATTAATCAATAGCACAAACCAAAATTTCATCAAGGAAGAAGTAATTGAAGCAATCTACATGTTAAACGTTACTTACGGATCTAGTAGAAATAAACAGGTTGCCAAACGAACATTAGTAAAAATAAAAAAATTAAAAGTTGAGAAACGATTAATCGATTTTAGGTACTACGGAATACTTTAATTGGTTGCACTATATGTAAGATATTCAGTGGCGCACCCACGGAGGGGGCTTAGGGGGCTCAAGCCCCCTCCAGAACCAGCTGACATGGTAAAAAAAATTTAAACAGGAATGAAGAAAATATTATTCAAACACAGATATTGTAAGCAAAAATAAAGTTCATAAATTATACATTAAAAAGTATTAGGAATTTTTGAAATTCTTACTGTCAAACACAAAAACAATAAACTAGTTCATTGTTTTTTAGTTGAAAACATTCTATTGCAGTTTTTAGGCAAGGGCTTCTAAGGTCCTAAAGCATATACTGTTTTCATGAAATCGAGAGAGTATCTAAAAAGTCAGGCAAAAGAAGCAATCGAATGTGGAAGTAAGCAGGGATGTATTTGACAGAAAAATGGAATTCCAGGCTCATACAATTTTGTATTTTAATTGCTGAGTATTTATAGCACATTTATGAAAGTTTGTTTTGTCCCTGGGCAAAATTAACACGTTCGAATTGGCAAATGAAAATTCTCGCTAATATAAAATAAAAATTAGCCCTGCTCTTAGTCGTTCCTCTAAAACAATATTTTTAATTGAAAATAGAATTTGCATATTCATGTTAAACTCTGTAAATGCCACTAGCACATAAACATGCTAGCGAAATTACGAATAAATTGCTCAAGATAAAATTTAATTGATTTAATCACAAATACGTAAAATTATTTCTCTAAAAACATAACAATTTAGAGGAATGCCAAAATGCGTAGTTTACTGTTCAAAATAGAAAAATAGCCCGTTAACAATAAGTTATTTTAGAGATGCTTGGGAGGGTGGGATCACTTAATTTTTTTATTACGGTACGTAGAACATTTCATTTTTGCCTCTGATGTTAATGAAATCTAAGCTCCGTTTTTAGATAATGCGATTTTTTCCTGTTATAAAAATTCAAATTCCTTATATATATATATATATATATATATATTATACTGGAATACAATATCTTGTAATGATATTACTCAGAAAGGTAACGCTTGAAATATTTGCTAACTGAACAAAATAAAATTCTAAGTAATATATCTGTACTGATAAGTATAAAGGATTTAAGTCCATATTCTTGATTTTTCAGGAGACTAAAAATAAAGTTGAACTAATTAAAAACTAATCAGAAGAATCGATTAGGAAAAAGGGATTATGTTGATTTATACCCTTTATACCATTCAGTGATTGTCAATCTTCATTTAAGACAGGGAAAAAATTGAATTAAATATTTTATACCCAAGATTAATGCTAAATTTCTGACTTGAATATTTTTTTACCAATGGATTTTTTCAAAGACTAAATGACATGGATTTAAATTCTTTATACCAATCGATAGAGAATTTGTTTCTGAGTCTGAGTATGTACTTAACTCAAAATCGACATTTTTGGACTTAAATCCTTTATACTTATCAGTACAGATATTATATATTAGAATTAATGTTTTAGAATATTAAGAGATTTTGCGCCCTTCTTGTTGTGTTAACTACACCCACAAAGACTACGTCCGACTTGTTTCTGTTAACCGAACCCAGAAGAAGCATCTCCCCCATACTCCAGATAATTAAATAAAAATAGCCTTGTAAAAATTTTCACTGAAATTTTGTTATAATTCCTACATATCACAACTGTATCTTTTATTTGGCTATAATTATTAAAATTTCTTAGTTACTTATGTGTTACTGCATTGCAAAGGAGTATTAAATTTGATCAAATTTTATTTTCAATGAAAATATGGGGGGGGGGGGGAGGGCATTTCATTTCGGGCGAATTTTATGTTCACCAGCTTGTCATATTGTACACTTTTTTTTTTTTTTTTTTTTTTTTTTTTTATCATAGATGAACCTACAACTTTATGTTTGCAGGCTTAATGCCAACCCCAACTAACCAAACTACTGTAACTTAGCATATTTATATACTGATATAAATTCAGTTTCATTCATTCGTTTGTTTATTTCAAAAGAAATGTTTAAAGCGGATTCTTTATTATATGTACAGTCGACAGCAAAAGTATCTGAGTACTAGCCAATAATTCCGATATCAAAAAAGTACACTTAATACTGTTTGTTATATAAATCCTTGTCGAATCATGTTCTTAGACTGACTAAGAACATGACTCGACAAGGATTTATTCAACAAAGCAGTATTAAGTGTACTATTTTTAGACAGGGATTATTGCTAGTGCTCAGATACTTTTGCTGCTTACTGTATGTGCGCGTATATGCCCATGCCCATAAACCTATTTCTATACTAAAGGGCCCAATTACAGAGCTGCCAACCTAATCCGGCAAAGTGTTAGTACCGCCGCTTTTTCTACACCAGTCATTTCTTAGAGTTTTTTTTCTTCTTAATTCATCGCAAATACATTTGAAGAAAATTACTTTAAAAATTAAGTGGTGTAGAAAAAGGGGCGGTACTAACAGTTTCCCGGATTAGGTTGGCAGCTCTGCAATTATTCTTCAGCCCCCTCCAGATGGAAATTCTGGGTGCGCCACTGAAGATATTAAACTCTAAAAGCTTTTAACAATTTTTAAAAAAGGTGTGATTGTTAATTTTGACGTTAACCTTTTTAAAGTTCAGTTTATTTTTAACTTACAACATAGCGTGAGCAAGCGCCATCTCTCTTGGAAAAAGATGATTACTTTTATGTAAATACATAAATGTACGGTTTAACTTGGAATTTTACTTAGTTGAGTTAAATTTTTTAGTCTTAAGTAATTTCATCTAAATGTCAACATGTCATGATAAAGACATTATGATTAATGGTGAATTAATTTTTATTATTTATTTATTTATTTATTTTTTAAGGAAATCACCAAATTTGATTATTCATTTAATGAAATCTGAAGTGTGAATAATTAAACAAATTTTAAGTAGGAATTTTTTTAAAAAGTCTTTCATAATATCAACCAGAAAAAGAATATGTAACCTGCAATTGCAATAATACTATGCTTCTTTTTTTTTTAAATTAAATTTATCATCCCTCCCAACCATACAACCATACAACACCACCCTTCCTCTCTAATCAAACTTCTTCCCTCCCAACCTCCACATTTATTTATTTTATTATATATATATATATACTAGCTGACCCGACAAACGTTGTTTTGTCATATAAATTATTTCTAGAGAATACTTTGCTAGAAAAAAATACCTAATTTATTGTAAGTGTGTAAGGATGTGGTATATAAGTCAAACAGGTATGGAGCGCTGTGAACGGTGACTGTGAATTCCGATTATAACGTAAAAGACATAATTACCTAAATTTTCGCTACTTGCTTCTTGCTACTTGCTACTTACTACTTGTTATTTAAAACCTCCGCTGAATGTCGAACAGCACAAAATTTTATTTCATACGGCAAATATTTCAATTTATGAGAGAATCTCTGATAGCAACGAATTTCACATGAAAATTCCGTCTTTTTGAATAAGCTGTAACAATCTGGACCGATTTGATGAAAATTTTTATCAAAAAGTTATTACAATATCTAACATCATTACATGTACATTTATCACAATTCAATTAATCGATGCATGTGAGTATGTGTATAGTATGAGAGAAGTGAAATGTAGAGTTCGTATTAAATAAAAACTTTAACTCGTTTTAATTAAAGGTGAAAAAGTTGAAACTTAATTTATTTTATAACAGGTATATTTTTACTTTCTTCTATATGTAATATAGAGAAAGTATTGGATTCGTAAAAATTTTCGACCTCGGGTTTTTGATGGATTTACACGTTTTGAGAGCTGTAGAACACGATTTGACCATTTTTAGAAAATGTCTGTCTGTCTGTCTGTCTGTCTGTCTGTGTGTGTGTGTGTGTGACAAAATTTTGTGGCAACTGTATCTCAGGAACTACTACACAGAATTTCATGCTAATTGGTGTGTAGTTGCACCTTGACATAAATTAGTACCTATCAACTTTTGGTAAAAATTGTCTTACAGGTTGCGTTGCCATCCCGCTTTTTCTAAATTTTTAACATGGTGATATAGGACAAAATTTTGTATAAATGTGCATAAAGAGAATTATATTTTAGTAATCATTATGAAATTTACAAGAATTATTTATAATAGCGATAGTCAACTGTGAAAAAATTTTTGTATGCGTAGGAGCCTCGCCACCCCCCCTGGGGGGGAAGTCACCCCTCGAGGGGAGTAAATTTTCAAGATGGGTATCTTTCGAAAGGTCTCGTCAATACCTTTAAAACGAATGGTTGAACTATAAATCTGTGATAATTTTAAACAAAGTTATCGATTTTTTTTTACTTTTAACGAAAAAAAAAAAAAAACTTAGAAAAAAAAATCGTTTTTTTTTTTTTTTTTTTTTTTTTTTTTTTTTTTAAACGAAATTTAACCAGACTTGGTATTTAGTTGGCCCCTGACATAAACTGTGGCTGATTAGATTTGGGGATCAATCGCTCAACAGGTGGCGCTGTGATCGTATTTTTTCTAAATTTTTAACATGGACAAAAGTAGTACAAAATTTCGTATAAATGTACATAATGAGAGTTATTCTTAACCTGTGATTGTGAAATTAATATGAATTATTAATAATAGTAGTAGTTAATTAGGAAAAAAATTTGGGGCATCGCTTCCCCCCTTAGGGGGAAGTACCCCCCGGGGGGGGGTAAATTTTCAAGATCGGTATCTTTCGAAAGGTCTCGTCAATACCTTTAAAACGAATGGTTGAACTATAAATATGTGATAATTTAAAACAAAGTTATCGATTTTTTTTACTTTTAACGAAAAAAAAACTTTGGAAAAAAATGATATATATATATTTTTTAAATATTGTTACTGCGTGAATTTGTATAAGAAAATATACAAGAAAGTCTTGAGGTGGCCACAACATACTAGTTTTAATTTACAAAAACTTAATTTATCGTAATGCCATTGCATGTACAATATTTTTGGTTAATCCTTGAGGAGTATACACAAACAAATTCGAAGGTTTTCCAACCCTGGAACACGCAACATATAATTGGCCGTGAGAAAAGCACGGATTTTCTAAATCTAAGCCACAAATTGGGACCCCTTTGGTGATTTTAAATATTTTAAGCCCTTTTTGCGATGAATTGAAATGGCTATCTCAATTGTGGAACTAAAGATCTTGGCGAGAAGCGTCCGAGCTACTTCGGTGCCAAATTTCAAATTTTGCCAAAGGGATCCGATACTAAAGGTGTTCCATACAAAAAAAAAAAAAAAAAAAAAAAATAATAATAATAATAAATAAATAAATAAATAAATAAATAAAATATCAGTGACATACACACGCACAAAAGTATGGGACCCCATTAGTGACTTTAAATATTTTAAGCCATTTTTGCGATGAATTGAAATGGCTATCTCAATTGTGGAACTAAAGATCTTGGCAAGAAGCGTCCGAGCTACCTCAGTGCCAAATTTTCCATACAAAAAATAAATAAATAAAATATCAGTGACATACACACGCACAAAAGTATGGGACCCCTTTGGTGACTTTAAATATTTTAAGCCATTTTTGCGATGAATTGAAATGGCTATCTCAATTGTGGAACTAAAGATCTTCGCGAGAAGCGTCCGAGCTACTTCGGTGCCAAATTTCAAATTTTGTCAAAGGGATCCGATACTAAAGGTGTTCCATTCAAAAAATAAATAAATAAAATATAATAAATTAGCTACACAAATAAATTTGTAGGTTAGGGTGGTTGTTAATCAACGCGCGTGTAAATTTGATAGAAAATTATATAAAATACTCACTCCAATTCCGCACTAAATTTGCAAAATGTATAGTTTTTTATGCACACTTCAAAACTCTACAAACACTAATTACATCTTGATGTAATATTAGGGCACAATTTTTTGTATAACAATAATAATACGAAGTTACAAAATATTTTCCTGAATTTGATCGCAGCACCTACTGTCGGGACAAACTGGAATTACAATAGAATATACGCAAGCGAAGTGTGACGTCACTGACCGTCAGTGGATGCAAGAAAAAGATTTCCTATGTTAATCTCCCATTGGATTTTTTATAAAAAATTATGAAAAATCGAGGGAAATTATTTCTCGATTTTAATCCCCGTATTTGGGTATAGATATGTATTAGTTATCGTATGCATGTGTTAGATTGAGTTATTTTGTTCTCAAATTGACAAAATTTTAATTTTAAATTTCAAAACTCTGTCTTCCTTCGCGTTTTTTGTATTTGGCGATCAAAAAGGTAATACGAAAATATACATGCTAGATGTATATTTTCGTAATATGTATTGTACGAAATTGTTTCATATTATTCATTACTCTCTTAATATAAGTTGTTGAAATAACCATTATTTTTGAAAGAAATTAAATATGTTCACCAGATGATATGGCGATATTTTTTTTTTCCGCCAAGGATGACAGAGTTTTGAGATTAAAATTCAAATTTTATCAATTTTACAGCAAAAACAACTCAATCTAACGCATGCACATGATAACTAATACATATCTATACCCAAATATGGGGATTAAAATCGGGAAATAATTTTCCTCGATTTTTAGTAATTTTTTACAAAAAATCCAATGGCGATTAACATAGGAAATATTTTTCTTGCATCCACGGACGAAGCAGTGACGTCATCACTTCGCTTGCGTATTATTGAATATTCGATACTACGATCGTAGCGCAGTCTGCCGGATCCAGTGTGAAACATTCCAAAATCAACAACAATTTATAAGTGATAAATTAATTAAATAAGCAATTTAAATTGTACTGAATTGTAAATCTAAACCATTCTCGAATCCACCTGAAGACACACAAAAAAATTCATTAAACTCGGTCCAGCCGTTTAGGAGGAGTTCAGTGACATACACACGCACAAACGAAATATATATATAAAGATAAATACAAAGGCACAGCTTTAGTATAGACCTCTCCCCCTCCCTTGTCGACTTTAAATATTTTTGGCCATTTTTGCGATGAATTAACATGGCTATCTCAATTGCGTAACTGACGATCTTGGTGAGAAACGTCCGTACTACTTCGGTGCCAAATTTCAAATTTTTGCAAACTAAAGATGTTCCATACAAATAATAATAATAATAATAATAATAATAATAATAAATAAACACTGTTTTATGATATATACAAAATAAAAATTAAAAATTCTAATAAATTCGAAATTATTACTATTTACAATTAAGGTGAAAACATAAAAGAACCTTTATAAGTTACATATAAAGTATCAATTAAAACGAAAATTTTTATTTTACTGTAGAAAAGAAAAGTACTACGAAATTAAATAACAAATTTAAGCTAATACCAAGTATCTCTATGAAAATATTTATTTACACGCGAATATTTTCATAGTATATTAATTTTTTTTTTCCTAATTTTTATTATTTATCACGCGAAATTAAAAATATTTTATTTCCGGAAAAGGATAAATAAACGTAAATTTTGTTTATTTTGGCATCAAATATATTTTTCTTTTTAATCATTTTAAAGTTAAAATGGAGTTTTTATTTAATATCTTTTGATCCAATTATCCGATTGAACTGAATTGTAAATCTAAACCATTCTCGAATCCACCTGAAGACACACAAAAAATTTCATTAAACTCGGTCCAGCCGTTTAGGAGGAGTTCAGTGACATACACACGCACAAAAGAAATATATATATAAAGATAAGTCGTGAAAAAGAAATTCATTGATTAAAGTTTTTATAATGATAATAATAAATAAAAGGTCATATAAAGATATTGTAAATTTGAATAATTAAAATAGTTCAAGCTAAAAAATTTGTTGATTTAATTAAAATTATCTGAATCTCCATGAAAGGTCAGTTTTCTGTGGCAAAGTGTTTTCCTTAAGCAGGTTTTGCTGCATTTGTATTACTTTATTTATTTATTTATTTTAGTATACATATCAAAACGTGATAAACAATCGCATTTATCTTGCTTATTAATTAGAGAATCTTTATAGATTATATTTCCAATGAAATATTTATTTTATAAAATTGTATTATTATAAAAATTTTAAACTTTCATAAGTAGAATACTTATCTTTCATATTTTTCTAAGCTTTATTGACTTCAAACTTATCAGAATGGCAGATGGAAAGGAAAATAAACTGCAGTCTTTCAAATTTGAAAATTAACGAATCAAAATCAAAATCAAAATAAGTACAACATATCAAAAAAAGTTAAATTAAAAAAAAAAATCCTGTTTAAATCAAAATTTTAACAAGTTTGAAAAGAATTTAAGACTATTTATACACAAATATACATTAATGAAAGGAAAAAAATACACGTTTTGAATACGGTATGGTATAATAGACATAAAATACAATTTATGTGTTTTATTACAGACATTTTTATTTAAAAATGAATTTGAAATTTTATAGAAAAGCATTGTTATGAGTATATACTATTATTCAATGACAAAATATATTATATCATAGCCAAAAACAAGAAAATTACATACACACAGAAAAAAAAAAAAAAAAAAAAAAAGGTGTTATTTTGTCAAAAACATGCTAGTAATTTATTATAAGGTGATTTTATTAACTGAAACATTTAATTGCTGTTTCGATGAAAGAGAAAAACTAATAATGGTTAAGAAGAATTACTAAGTGAAGCAAATAGCCAAGAAAATACTTACATATTTTTACTGCAGGGGGTAAAATAAAGTTCGAATTTTAACACTCGAATAAATTTTATTAAGCCGCTAGAGTTACTCGTTAGCTAGATATAATTAAATATCAACTTTATTATTTATTATCCAATAAATTTAAAAACTTGCATTTTGGAAAAAAAAAAAAAAAAAAAAAAAATGTTGAAAATGAGTTTAAATGTTTAATGAACTTTTTACTATGAACATGAAAATATTGAATTTATTCGTGAATAAACTCTTGTATTCATTCTCTCAACAGAACTTTTAAATATTTCTACCTATTGCTTTACTGTCATTAGTTATTTCCAACATTTATTTTATACAATGTCTCTACTGATTTATTATTGTGGTTTATTTTTAAAAAAGGTTTTTACATTTTATTTTAGATGAGCTCTCAAACTGCTGTAATAATAATCCACTAAATTCCAGAAAGGGAATTTTGTATCACTTAAAAAATTTTGTAAATTAATTTACTTTTCAATTCAATATATAATTATTTAATAATATAGTATATCTACGTGAAAAATAAATAAATAAAGCATGAAGTTCCTATTTCAGTTTCAGACGACTTGCTTTTAGATAGATAAGATATAGATGTGCACATATATAGATAGATGTGCTAGATAGCTAGATGTGCACTATATTGTTGCGTACTTGGGGGTTCGTGAGTTGTCCGAGAATGAAAGGCAAAACTTACAAAAATTCAGTAATTTATTCACAGAAAGTTCCAGAAAAATACAGGTCAATAAACCAAGTATCAGCTTCAATTCAAACAGTAAACACAGCTTAAACAACAGCTGTCAATAGCAAATCCACAGTACAAACTGTATAGCAATAACACTTGAAGCAAGTCTCTCTCCAAGAGGCTCAAAGCAATGCAAGTACTAGCGAAGCTGGCTGAAAACTGAACTGAACTGACTCTGACCTTGGCGAAGAAAACGGCCTTTATATACCTCTGTAGAAAAGTGTGGAAAGTTCCGTATCTCATCAGCCAATGAGATTAGAGCTTTCATATTTGGTATATCCCTAATAAGGATTTTCTCGCCAAGGTCGCCAAAGAAAATCGCCAAGGTGGAAAAAGTCGCCAAATTTGGCGCCAAATCCATTACCTGCCTTATTGGGGGCTTTTTAATGCATTTTTAAAGGAAAATACGTCTATTTTAACGCTAAAACGACTAGAAATGCATAAATTTAGCACTTTATCAACTTACTAAGCCTCTTTGAAAGAATTTATACAAAAATAAACACAATTATTTACAATTTTGTAACAATATTTTATGTTTGTTTTAAACAAATGTGTAGGGACACAACAGTCTAAGTCATAGAATGGCCAGCGTTATATTTACATTTTGTCAACCAGCTAAAGGTCTAAATTTTAAAAATGCGAAAAAAATAATGATTTTTTTCAAAATTCTAGACAGGAATACCCCAATGTACTTTTTCATCGGTGGGTAAGTCTGAAGAGAATTATGAACGTAAAAGAAATTTCATAAATTATGAAAAATATTATATTTATTTCATTGTCTCTGTTCTCTTAAAGTAGATTGCATTTCTAAAATTTTGGAGGTAATTTCTTTCCTTCTTGTTTTTTTTTTTTTTTTTTTTTTTTTTTTTTCTAAAATTTACACGGCTATACAGCTATGAATTTATTATCCAATTCTATAAAAGTATTCATAGTATACTGATAAATGAAACGTTATATTAAAAAAAAAAAAAGACATCTCTTTTACAAACTTATGTCACTGCAGTTCCGTTTGACAGCAATGGGCGTGTTGAGAAACGTGATAAGAATATAAAATGCGTAATTCAAACTAATTTCTTTCGTTATGTAACATAGAACTAGAGACAGCATATTATTTGTAATTTCTAAACACAATTCACCGTATTTACGTGCAAATTATATAGCTTTCAGTAGATATGGATTTGAGTTATTAATTAAAACATGTAATTTATATGTACTAGAACTAGTATGTTGTGGCCATCACAAAACTTTCTTCTGTATTTTCTTACACAAATTCATAAAGTGTAAATTATTTAAAATTATTTTTTCATGAGGAATGCAGACTTTTTTTTTTTTTTTTTTTTTTTTTTCTTTTAACGCCATGGATGTGAAGTTTAAAAGGGTTTTTAAATATTTTTGAGAACTAAGCTTAAAAGCTTGTAACATAGCTTGCGAAATGGTTTCTAGTTTACAAAACCAAATGTTCTTTTTAAGGATTTTATCTGTAGCCATATAAAAGAATAAAAATTCTAAGATAAATTTTAAGGAAGTTATATATTCCCTACCAATAGAAATATAATAGCTGTTTACAAGATTGATTTATCAAATGTGTGTACGGAAAATTTATGGCAACTTATTTATTCCATGGCATACGCATATATTTGCTGGCCCTTTGCTTTCAAAGTGCTATGACTTCTGTAATATAACAGGAAATATTCCAGAATATATATTATATATTCCGGAAATTTTCCATAATATAACAGAACTCTTTTTCCCACTGTATGTGAAAGTGCCCGTAAATTTTGGTAAGAATTTATTTAATTAGATTTAAATAGTATGTCAGAAGATGTTTTTGCTGTATGCGTGAATAAACTCAGTAAATTTCAAAACTGAAACTAAAAAAAGATGAATAAAAATTTGTAAAAATTAACATTTTTTTTATAATAGAAGTACTTATTTAGAAAAAAAAAAAAAAAAATCGCATGACTGATTTTGTAAATAATATTCTAACCAATTACGACAAAGGTTTTTATTTGCAAAAAGAATTCTCTTTCTCCTACATTCAGTTGAATTATTATCATGCTGTGACCTAATCAATAGCAAGGATTAAGCTTTCACTACTTAATGAAAAAAAATGACTCTGTTTCCTCAATTGATTTCAAAGTAATCTAATTAAGTGATAAACTAATCAATAATTAGATTTTTTTTTTTTTTTTTTTTTTTTTTTTTTTACAGATATTGAAAATCTATACTTCCCTTATATATATATATAATGAAAATAATAATAATATTAATAATAACATGATAGCATGAAATAAACTTCGGAATATGAAGCAAGCTAATCATTATAGTACAGTTATTTCAATAACATTCTATAACTGATTTAAAATAATATCAAAATTAATTTATCTTTATTGAAAAAAAAAAAAATTATATAGTATTAATTCAAACATATGTTTATTAATTATTTAAACATGTAGCTGATTGTTTAAAAATATTTTTTAAAATCTGTAATTAATTATATGCCTATTTCAAAAATTTCCTTATTTCAACAGCTAAAACGACATTATCTAGTGCAGGGATGGAACGCTGGCTCAGAATTCATACCGGTATTTGTTTAAGAAACTTCTTTACCTATAATATTGCTGATTTACGAAGTAGAAAATTTTATTTTATTGATGAGTTCTGCGCCTGTGTTCCATCCCTGCTAGTGTTATGTATTCACTGTGAGTTCACTTCTTAACAGTGTTAAAAATTAACCAGTCGTTAGTTGTCGTTCTGCAATAATTTAGTTGTGCTTGACTAGACTTGCCAATAACGCTAATTTATCCGTAATAGTATTAGGCTCCGTCTTTTTTTCACACCAGCATATTTGTGGAGTAATAGTCTTTTTATTTAATCGTGAGTACATATTACTAAATATTACGCTGCAAATTTACTGGTGTGAAAAAAGAAGAGGGGCCCAACGTTATTACAGATAAATTAGCATGATTGGCAGGTTTATATTTGACAACTAAAAAACAGAACGCTAAATCTCCATTTTTTTTTTTTTTCTTTTTTTTTTTTTTGCTACCACTATTTTTACACACTGATCTCTATTCTATTTAATCATGACACATTGCTATAAATATACGAAAAAGATTTCTGTATTTAAATAATAGTAGTAAAGAAAGCGAAAATTTCTGATCTCTGAAAGTATCTTGAAAAAACGGAGGAGACTTTGAGCTCTGATAAAATTAATTCAAGTCCTCAAATTTCACATCAACTTTTTTGTAACATACAATTTTGTTTAACATTGAAAGTTCCAGGATTATGCTTTTCCCCCCTGCCGATTGTGGTATTTTCAAACACAGAATAAGTAAAGAAAGACTCTTTTTGCTGTTCTATGAGTGGGAATTACATAACGATGAGTAAATATAGGTAATAACACCTATGACTGATAAAATTGACCTTGAAGATTGCAACCCAAAATTTCTTGCAAGTGTTGTTCGAAAGTTAGATAGTTTGGTTAAAATTTCGATGGAGTGGAGTACAATTTTTTTAAATTTTTAAGGGAAATAGATACATAATGGCAAACGGAATATATCTTCCTATTTCATAGCATGTGCATGTAACACTAAATGTTTAGAACGCACTAAAGAAAAAAAATATATATAATGAAGCTAATGCAGAAAACAATCCGCGATTGTAATGAAATGCTCGCCCTCTGGTGTGCTAAGGTGAAATTACAATAAACATGGTTTAATTCGAATTCCATACAGCCGCCATTGCTTGCCGATATTTAGTTTCACATATATTTATTGAATAAAAATGAATAAATACGGTAAAAAAGATAACACATACTTTTGTGTGCCACAGTGTAACTCCAAAGGATCAAGAAATCCAGAATTGAGCTTCCATTTATTTCCAAATGACAAATTTAAAATTTCAGTTGCTTCGGCTAATGGAAGTAAAGAATTAATCAGGTGATTTGAAGCTAATATTTGTTCAACTTCAGTTAAAAATCTACTTCCGATCGAACTTTGAATAAACTGAAGTATTTTTTCCAAAAGCAATCAATTTTCCATAATGTAATGGCGGAGAAATTATAGTACGAATATTAAGTAGAATAACAAAAAGAACACTGGAACACACGTGGCTATAATGTTTACTAACAACTGCAGTGTTCACAAAGCGCCGTCTATCGATCATTACAAACGCGGATAATAAGAAACATTATAAATCTGTTCAAAAAGATATAAATAGTATTTTTGAAATGAAAAAAAGAAAAAAGAAAAAAGAAAAAAAGAAAAGAAAGAAGAAGAAGAAAAAAAAAAAAAAAGGAAAATACCTGGCTTACGCAAGAGCTAAATTTGATTATATGCATCATGTGTAAAAATGCGTGGTATGATTAGTAAAGGCGTCTGTCATCTTTCTTGCTGACAATGTCTTTTCTCTCAGTCATATCGATGCATACTTGCCAACCATCTCATGAATAAACGGAAGATTTTTAGTACTCGCCCCCCCTTTTTTTTTACACCAGTCTTTTCTTAGAGCTGTTTTATACTTATTTAATCATAACTACATTTGGAGATAATTACTCTAAAAATAAAGTGGTGGGGAAAAAGGGGCGTGTACCGAAAGTCTTACGGTTCATAATCAGGATGATGTCAGGTATGTCGATGTACGGTTTAAGAATGAAAGTGATGTAAAAGCGATAGCAATTAATACATATTAATAATATTATATATATGAAGTGAAAATAAATATTTTTGAAAAACTTAAATGAGTGTTGTTAAATAATACATTATGTAGGAAAAAGGCATCAGTGTTTGTCACACTAAAGGCTGCATTTATTTTTATTTATTTATTTTTACTTATATTTTGGCGTGTTTTAAACGTGGTATTCATGTGTCAATATTATACTGCCTTCTGTTTTGTACATTAAACCTTCTGGTTGTCAGCAGTGTCATAAAAATTCAACGTTACACTTTCTACCTCAAAAACTAGTATGTTGTGGCCACCACAAGACTTTCTTCTATATTTTCCTATATACATATTCAAACAGTAACAATATTTAAAAAAAAAAAAAAAAAAAAATTACGATTTTTTTTTGTTTTGTTAAAAGTAATACATATTCAACCAGTAACAATATTAAAAAAAAAAAAAAAAAACAAAAAAAAAAAAAACGACTTTTTTTTAAGTTTTTTTTTTTTTGTTAAAAGTAAAAAAAAAAATCGATAACTTTGTTTTAAATTATCACAGATTTATAGTTCAACCATTCGTTTTAAAGGTATTGACGAGATCTTTCGAAAGACACCCATCTTGAAAATTTACCCCCCCCGGGGGGGTACTTCCCCCAAGGGGGGGAACCGGTGCCCCCACATACACAAATTTTTTTTCGTAGTTAACTACTACTATTATCAATAATTCATATTAATTTTACAATCACAAGTTTAAAATAACGCTCATTATGTACATTTATACAAAATTTTGTCCTATATTGCCATGTTAAAAATTTAGAAAAAATGCGATCACAGCGCCACCTGTTGAGCTATTGATCCCTAAATGTAATCAGCACCAAATTATGTCGGGGACCAACTAAATACCAAGTTTGGTTAAGTTTCGTTAAAAAAAAAATAAAAAAATAATAATACGATTTTTTTTCTAAGTTTTTTTTTGTTAAAAGTAAAAAAAAAATCGATAACTTTGTTTTAAATTATCACAGATTTATAGTTCAACCATTCGTTTTAAAGGTATTGATGAGACCTTTCGAAAGATACCCATCTTGAAAATTTACTCCCCTCGAGGGGGGACTTCCCCCCCCCCAGGGGGGGTGGCGAGGCTCCCACACGTACAAAAGTTTTTTCCCAGTTGACTATCTCTATTATAAATAATTATGGTAAATTTCATAATGATTACTAAAAAATAATTCTCTTTAAGCACATTTATACAAAATTTTGTCCTATATCACCATGTTAAAAATTTAGAAAAAGCGGGATGGCAACGCAACCTGTAAGAAAATTTTTACCAAAAGTTGATAGGCACTAATTTATGTCCAGGTGCAACTACATACCAATTTGTATGAAATTCTGTGCAGTAGTTCCTGAGATACAGTTGCCACAAAATTTTGTCACACACACACACACACACACACACACACAGACAGACAGACAGACAGACAGACAGACAGACAGACATTTTCTAAAAATAGTCAAATCGTATTCTACAGCTCTCAAAACGTGTAAATCCATCAAAAACCCGAGGTCGAAAATTTTTACGAATCCAATACTTTCTCTATATTACATATAGAAGAAAGTAATAAATATTCATGCTTGATGAAAGTAATTTCTATTAGACTGCATTAAAAAATTCTTAAATTTCAAATAATTTACGAAGCTTTCAAACAATAATGTCCGTAATTAATGGTGTATATGCCGGTATTATAAATGGTATTTTAAAACTGGTCTGACATCTTTAAAATGAAAATATTCCTCATAATACAAATTTCGACAAAATTTTGCTCTGTTCTCCCATGTTGAGAAAATTGTAAATTTGGAATAACTTACAAAGTTTTCAAAACAGAATCTTTCAAATCAATAGGGTCCTTTCCGGTATCGTAAATTATATTTTAAAACTAGTCTGACATATTTACGATCATTTATTCTTAAGATAATGTCTACACTATTTAATAAGCTATCAAACTGACTAACGTACAGGTGACCACTACACAAGTTTTGGGATTTTCCGATTACCTACACTTCAAAATATTTAAAAACATCAAAATCCGAGTTTAAAAAATTTCACGAATACTTACGTCCCACATAACTATGGAAAACTAAAGATAATTTTAAGTAATGTATTTAAATTACGCATGATTTTAGAATTTTGTTTTATCTAATACTAGGATAATATTATATATAAATTTTATTTAACCAGGTTTTAGATTTGAAAGCATATATGTTAAAAATAACAAAGAAAATATTCTCATAAATTACTTTTACACACATTCATGATATATTTAAGCGCACAATGAATTAAATAGTTGTTAACTGGCTTTTAACATGCATGCAGCTGCAAATCTCTATTAAAAGCACGCAGTGGAAAATTTGCTGTCTACGGGAATTTAAATGACAAAACTTACATACATTAAATATAAATGATTAAAAGCGAAAATGGTAGTTTTCCATAGCAGGACTGTTTTCCACATTCATAATGTATTCTTGCAAATCAGTTTTAAAAACTCACAGCATTACTCTTTACATATGGACATATTTTTATATATTCATACAAAATGATGTCCTGTGGTATTTTTTGAAAATAACAATTGTAATTTGTAAATATTTTACAATAATATGATGAAGTGAAATCGAAATATACATATTACTCTTTAGGTAATAAAGTATAGCAAACTTTATTAAGAATAATGTTTATGAAACAAGCATTATATCGGAAGACATAATATCACTAGAACATTTACGAGGTTAGATAGTCGATATGAATGGGATAGTATGTTATTTTTATTTATTTATTTTATATTTAATTAACTTCTTTACAATCTTGATAAATATTGAAATGTTGTGAAATAAACTCAAAATAATTCAAAAGTATAATTACATCCATAATATGCGTTTCAAAAATATAATCTACATGGAAGTTTCAAGATTTTGAGAGATTTTCGAACACCTTTAAAAAATTTATTTTTTGTCATTCCTTACACTCCCTATTTTTATTTCAAATTTCTATATAGGTAAAAAGTTTGACACGTATAATATTATATATACACAGTACCCGCCGCTTATAAAAATCACGTTCGTTCTGAGCCAAAATGATTTTATTAAGCGGCTGATTTTTATATCTGGCGATCGTTCCTGCACTCAAGAAAAACATATTATAGTTCTCTGAATTTGGAAAGAAATTTCAAAACGTAGCGAGCAATGGAATTAAACAATATTAATTAATTTTTGACGGATAATTACATAATTAATCTTTTCTTTAATATAAGTAAATTAAAAGCATTACATGTTTCTATGCGCTTTCTTTGAGGAGAATCATCATTACTTTCCCAAAAGTTCACGCTTTCCTTTTAAATTTAAAATCTTTTCGATTAAACCTCTTGCTTCATAGTTATTTCAGAATATCAACTAGAATTTGTCTTTTAATAATTAAAAATTAAAAATTAAATTGTGACTTAACAAATCAAATCAAATTTGTAACTTATTACCGCGCTTTGAAGAATACGTTCCTTGAAATATTTATTGAGATAAATGATTGATAGGACTTGTTTAATTTGTAACGATACTACAAATGTAAAATTTTCGACAAAGGAGCCTGAGGGATTGCTATGCTTTAATTTCTTTTTTTATATGAAAAAAAATCTGGTGTGAAACAACCACACGACTTCCATTACCCGCTATTACATGTATTATACGCATTTTTGAGAGATAATGTGATCAGAAAACATAAAAGTGACCAAAAAAGAAAATCGTTAGAGCCGTTTTTGAGATACCAACTTTCACAAAAAATCAATTATTGATCGGAAAACAATAATTACATACAAAAGCATATTTAAAAGTGAGTTAAAATGGCGAGTTTGAAAAAAATCCGTACAACCGTTTTAAAGGAACGCCTTTGCGAGGCCTGAAATTGAGCTATTTATACAGGACGCCTATCAATTTTCATGAACTAACCAACTATATCATTCGAAAGGATATCTGATAGAGTGTTTATATAGCAAATTTGAAGAAAATCGTTAGAGCCGTTTTTGAGATACGGACTTACGGTCCCACTTCCGGTTTCCGATGTCCCATTTCCGGTTAAACTCAATTATTGACAGGAAAACAATAATTACATACAAAAGCATATTTAAAATTGAGTTAAAATGGCGAGTTTGAAAAAAATCCGTACAACCGTTTTTAAAGGAACGCCCTTGGGAAGCCTGAAATTGAGCTATTTATACAGGACGCCTATCAATTTTCTTGAACTAACCAACTATATCATTCGAAAGGACATCTAATAGAGTGTTTATATAGCAAGTTTGAAGAAAATCGTTAGAGCCGTTTTTGAGATACGGACTTACGGTCCAACTTCCGGTTTCCGATGTCCCACTTCTGGTTTTTCAATTTTCACCAAAATTTGGAAATTTCATCTGTACGCCAGACGTATTTGAATTCTAAAGTTTCGTAGCTCTATCTTTATTAGTTTCTGAGCTATAATAGCCAGAAGATTCTCCACATACATACACACACACATACACACACACATACACACTGACCAATTGCCAAAAACCACTTTTTTGGACTCAGGGGACCTTAAAACGTGTAAATCAGGTGAAAACCCGATATCGAATTTTCAGACCGAATACAATACTTCCATTACCTACGGTAGTAGGGTAATGGAAGTAATAAAAACAATCGCAATGTAAAAGGAAAACAAATTAGCATTACATAAATGATACTTTTGCTGCTGAATAGATTTTTTTTTAGTTTATTACCCGGCGATACTGATTTTATTAAGCGGCGGTTTTAAAAGTAGTTTGCATTGATTTGATTCCGGTCCTGGCAATTTGATCAGATTAAGCGGCTGATTTTATTAACCAATGAATTCATTAAGCGGCTGTTACTGTATATATATAGCTGTATTTTGGGCCAGAATTAGCTATACAGTTTTACGAAATCTTGCAGCTTATTCTGCTTATGGAAATACAGTCGGTAACAAAAGTGTCCGAACACTAGCAAAAATTCCTATGTAATAAAAGTACACTTCATACGGTTTTGTTAAATAAATCCTTGTCGAATCCTGTTCTTAGTCAGTGTAAGAATACGATTCGATAAGGATTTATTTAACAAAATAGTATGAAGTGTACTTTTTTTTATATAGGAATTTTTGCTAGTGTTAGGACACTTTTGTTACTGACTGTACATGTTTACTGATGAGCTAATGCTTCTATTTTTAAGCATTTATTAATCCAATTCTTATTTCCTGTGGTAATTTTTTTCATACTTTTTATTTCAATTCTCATTTCTAGATACATTTTTAATAAATTTATTGAGAACCTTCATCAATTTTTCTCTGTCAGGGTTTTATGGCCCTACTTACTCATATTGTCGTAAGTAATTTCAATTGGTTTTGTCTTTTAATTGTACTAAAAATGAATCGTAAAATTTCTGTGCTGGCTTTTAAACTGTGTTACAATCAGTTTTATTTTTGTGGTGTTGGTATTATCATGTACCTACTAAACGATAAATTTTATAACGATATTGAATTCTTAAATATATATATTAATATATTTATATATGATTTTAACTTTAAAGTTGGTAATTTAACGAATTGGTTCTCCTGTATAAGTCATAGAGTTTTAAAAAATATTATGTTTACCCAAATTAACAGAATTAAAATGATTTGCAATAACCATTTAAACCTGAATGTGGCTCTAGAAAATCTCAAAAACACATTAACTGTCAACAGGTATCCCGTTTTCTACTTAATAAACGTTTCAGTCTTCTTGATTACAACCTTACTTAAGGTTTCTTTTATCCATTTCGGGCGACATTTAAGCGCTGGTAAAGGGCGTATCAGACTCGACGACTTTACAGGCGATTTTAGAGCCAACCACTGATTAGCGCCGATTTTTCGGAAAAAATTGTCTCTACTCCCAGTGTGATAGCGCAGACCGAAGTTGCCCAACTTTTTCAGAGCTGCCTTGATAAAATTGTCCGTATACTCAATTTCTCCTCGGATTCGTCCAATCAGGATGCGCTATTTTGATACGTCATATTTCCAAGATGGCGGAACACGGGAATCGCTTCAAGTGGAGATTTGAAGAAGAAATATTATCGTTAAGCACGTTTATTTTACCGTTAAATGATAAGAATTTTCAATTAATCGTTTTTATTTTCGTATGGCGTTATGACAATAGTTGTAAAAAAGATCAAAATAGAAATAATAATGCGATATTTTACACAAATGAAAGGGAATTTTAACGCTAATAATTGCGTATTTTATTCGCGCCAAGAAAAGTGATAAGCATCAGAAGTTAGTCTTCTTTCATCCAACTTTTCACCCGACTATTGTAACCTCTACGGTGTTTTCGTCGAGGAAAAATCGGCGCTAAAGTCGGCTCAAAAATTGGTTGTTTCTAAAGTTGCTGAATCTGATACGCCCTTTAGTGGCCCTACCAGCTGAAAGCGGGCGCTATGTTTAAGATGGGGGAAAATTTCAATTTTCCTTTGACTATTCGAGTTTGTCCAGTATGTTTTTATTTTTATTAATATTTATATTTTGGTATTATTTATATTCTTGTATTTTATTCTGATGTATTTGCTTATGTGCTTCATTTAGGAATTCATGCTTTGTATTAATTAAATTCGTTTGCTCTATGGTCTTGCTTCCATCTGTGAGAAGTTGGGGGCTAGAAACATATTTTTTTGGCTAAATAGCCAACGTTTCGTCAGAAACTTCTCATATTTCATTCCCTACATGGGGAGCTCCCCTGAAGAAGACCCTCATGTGTTTTGGGATTAATTTTCATCTATCCTTGGTTATTTTGCTTATTTATATATACATATATACATATATATCTTCTGATGTAGATATTTTCTTAAGCTTTTTGGTTTGTAACCCGTGGTTACACTTATTCCAGGAATTTTGTGCATCAGGCAAGTGCAAACCTTTATCCTAAGTACCTCAACTGCATCACTTATGTGTACACACGCGCGCGCGCGCACACACACACACATATATATACAGGGTGATTATGATTAAAGTTACGATTTCAAAGCGCTATAAATTTAAAACTACACGTCAGAGCGATTTGATATTTTACCAGAGCAATCGTGAGGCAATAAAATATTGTTTGGCAAAAAAAAAAAAAAAAAAAAAAAAAAAAAATCCAGAATGTACCGTTTATTATCCGTAAATTATTTGTTTCATGAAGCTCCTCTTTTTCTCTTTTCACTATGACTGTTTCCGCTGTAAACACGTATTCTTGTCTTTTTGCTAAAACATTGTAGTAAACCCTTGAAGTCTATTGTTTCCTGCTATTCCATTGTGTTTCTAACAACATTTCTGTGTTTAATGAGTCCATTTATGCGTTTCCCCTGACATCGTCATCCATAAGAACATGATGGAACTACTTTTGACCTCCCTGAAATAAAATTTCATTGCCTCACGATTGCTCTGCTAAAATTTCAACTCGCTCTGATGGGTAGTTTAAAAATTATAGCGTTTTGAAATCGTTTATCACCTGGTATATGTATATGTACCTCGGAGGTAAAGAACACCATGTCACAAATATGAATTTTTTAAAGAATGATGCTACAGTGAAATTAATTAATAACATTTGTCATGAATTAAAAAAAAAAAATGTACATGGTTTTTTGTTCAACTATCCTATCTCCTTTATAGTAACTGGGCATAAATGCTTCATGCCTAATAAGCGAACTAGTATCGCCCAGTGGTCGAAAATCGGCCACTTTTTTGCAAAGTAAGGCAAAGCAAAGTTATTGCCTTGTCCTAAACGGAATTAAATTGCAACACAGCTGCGGCAATTGTTTGTCGATATGCACTCTAACTGAATCAGCAATGTTTTACTTAATATAAGTAAAACCTAAATATAATAATCTAATTACTTAATATAAGTATAATCTAAGTTTGGTACGCTGTAGATGTTGATCCCTTCCTGAAATGAGAGGGAATCGCAACGTGAAAATGCACCTTGTTGGGTGATACAGCCCAAAAGCTTGTCGGTACCATGTCAAACCAAGGTCCAACCAAATATCAAATTCAGTTAAATTAATTCCATTGGTTCATTAAGTACAGTGTTTGAACTCAAAAAGGCAGATATTTTGCAGAAATGATCGAATCGAGTTCGGAAAATCTTAAAACGTGTAATTTCATCGAAAACCGAAAATCTAAAATTTTTCTGAATATTATACTTTCTTCTTATATATGCAGAGGAAAGAATAATAAATCCACTTTTTAAAAAATAAGTAGTCGATTTCAGTTAATTGAAATGCAAGGAAATCTCAAAACGTGTAAATTCTTCGAAAACCAGAAAACAATTTTTTCTATATCTTCTACTTGCTTCTTATACATGCAGAAGCTAGCAATAAATCCACTTTTTAAAAAATAAGTAGTCAATTTCAGTTAATTGAAACGTAAGGAAAGCTCAAAACATGTAAATTCAGCTAAAACCGGAAATCGAAATTTTTTCCGTATCTTCTTCTTTCTTCTTTTTCATGCAAAAGCTAGTACTAAATCTACTTTTTTAAAAATAGTAGCTAATTTCAGTTAACAGAATACAAAGAAATCTCAAAATTTGAGAATTCATTGAAAATCGGAAATCAAAAGTTTTTCCACATCTTATACTTTCTTTTTATATTATGCAAAAGATATACGCAAGAGAAGTATGCCGTCACTGACCGTTGTTGGGGCCAAGTAAAAGATTTCCAATGTTAATTGTCCATTGGATTTTTTGTTAAAAATTATTGAAAATTGAGGAAAATTATTTCCTGATTTTAATTCCCCTATCTGGGTATAGATACAATTTAGTTATCGTGCACATGTGTTAGATTAAGTTATTTTGCTGTCAAATTAACAAAATTTTAATTTGAAATTTGAAATCTCTAGAAACAAAATGGGCATAGATTTGATATCTGTTCGTCCTTGGCGTTTTGTATATTTAGCGATATTGTGCGAAATATTGTTTCATATTACTGATTGTTCTCTTAATATACGCTTTAAAAATAACCATGTTTTTTTTTTTTTTTTTTTGAAAGGAATTAAATATGCACGCCAGATAATTTATCGATCTTTTATTATTAATTTTTTTTCCCGCCAAGGACGACAGATATCAAATCTGTTCCTTTGAAATGAATCTCATTCTTTTGAACAGAAATGTTTATGTTTATAATCGAAAATTGAAGTCTGCCATTTTATTTTTCAAGAGCATTGAAATTTAAAATTAAAATTTTATGAATTTGACAGAAAAAATCTAACACAATCTAATACAAGCAGACAGTAACTTATATAAAACTATACCCAAATATGGGAGATAATTTTCCTTAATGTTTAAAATTGAGCCAATTAATGTTTAAAATCAATCCAATTAACGATTAACATGGGAAATTTTTTTTTGGCCCCACGGACGGTCAGTGACGTCATCACATCGCTTGCGTATAGTAATAAATTCATTAAAAAAAGTAGTCAATTTCAGTTAATTGGAATGCATTATGTGTTTGATTAAAAATACTTCTTCAAATTAATTAGATCTTAAAAAAAAAAAAAAAAAAATAGAACTCTCATAAATAAAATCCTTTTTTAACTTGCATTTATTTTGAACAGTATAAACTTTTGATCTACTACTAAAGGCTGGTTTCCACTAGGGTTGAAGCTTCGAGGTTCAGAAAACCATTAATCACGCTTCCGACACAAAGAGCCAAATATCTTGTCATCAGTTGTAACCTTTTTTTTATCAGATTGCGCAGTTACTTCAAAGAAAAGCATGCAAATTTGACAAAGATATCTGCCTCTGGCCCCTCAATTATCTTAGCAGGGGGTTAGGGCCAGGGACTTTTTCCTGACAACCAACCGCTTGACCACATCAAAGGATTCTGAATAGCGCTGCTCGAACCAACCGTAGTGGATACTGCGCTTTATACACTTAAATTTCTGCCATTTTAATGGCTGTTTTCTCTTAGAATAAAAAATCTGTAGTCGAGAGTATAATGATTCTGCATTATATAAATTACTGTGTCTATGATTTTATTTGAGTTTTAAGAAATTGCCAGATTTAACAACTTTCTACTTTTAGGTACAGTCGGCAGTAAAAGAATCCGAGCACTAGCAAGGGAAAAATGGGGGAAAATGCATAAAAAATAAAAGTATTTTTAAATACTTTCTTGACATCGTAAGAAAATAATTTTTGCATTCTGCACATCTGGTTAAACATACCTTTCGAATGATACCATTTTCAACCCTCTACTCCCATAGTTAATATTTAAAAGTGCACCACAAATTTTATGCTTGCCTATTAATATATAGATAATAATAATTAAAGCAACAAAGCAAGAAAAAAAAATGCACATCAAGAACATGATGCTAACTTATTTCCCAAAGTGGATATAGTTTCCTGTACCTCCGGAGTACAGATATATTACTTAGATTTTTCAGTTTTGTCTTTTTTTTTTTTTTAATTTTCTGAAGTCTGTTAATTTTTAATTTTAATTCGAAATTTTCAATAAAAGATAATAACCTTATCTGTTTGTATGTTTTGTTGGAATGTTAAAACGTTTATACAGGGTGACAAGAAATAACTTGGACACACATGATAATTATAACTTTAATGCTAATGAAAATATTACGACCAAACTTCAATAAATATAAATACATTATTTTGTCTATTATATTCACAAATTTTCAAAGTGGCTACCTTTAGCCTTAATACACAGCATTAAACGTGTCACAAAATTTTCGGCTATGGGCCGCAACTCACTTACTGATATTTTATCCCATTCCTTGCATTAGAATTCCTTTAGGGATGCCAAAGTTTTATGAGGTTTAGCACACACCCTTGTCTCAAAGATGGACCAAACAGAATAATCCATTGGGTTCCAATCTGGGGAATTCGGTGGCCATTCTTGAGCTCCAATGAAGTCAGGAAAATTTGTCTTGCACCAATCTTGAGTACCTTTAGCTCTGTGTGCAGGTGCGGAATCCTGTTGGAAGGTCCATCTTTTGTTTCCAAAGAACTTTTGCGACCAAGGTAAGACAACATCTTCCAAAATGAGTTTGCGATCGTGGTAGTTACAGATATTTGGTTTGAAACTTCGTCCAAGTTATTTCTTGTCACCCTGTATGTGAAGTGTTATTTGGAGACGTACGGAAAAGTTCGTAACTTAGTAATGAGTTGAGATATTTACGAAACATTTGAAAAGTCCTAGATACATAAAGGTACATTTTTATTTGCAAATTCGACTTACATATCTTTTAATGCACTGTATATGAGTGTAGTAGGCCGAGGCTACACTTGGTTCAAACAATGGGGCAAGTAGAACTACGAAAACCAAAATTTGCATAATTTTTTTTTTCTTTCTTTCTTTAAGAGAATTTAACACCTTTCACTTGCCACTATTGAAGGTTACATGTATTTCCATTTAATATTTATATATAGAACTATATTAGGTTTGTTCAATAAAATATATATTCAGGCAATAATACTTATGGTTTTGTAATGTATTTATTACAGATTACAGATCTTTAAATTGCGTTTTCTCAGTTTGCATTTTTTTTTTTTTTCATGAATTCATGATCTTCAAAATGTTTAAACTTTTACAGATATTTAAGAAAAGACTGAATAGTATTTTGGATGTTTAACAAGAACTTACTCAAAAGAATTAGAAATGGATTTTTTCAATATATTTAAGGAAAAAATATTTAAAATATATATATAACAAAAATCTCGCTTTTTTTTTTTTTTTTTTTTTTTTTTTTTTTTTTTGCAAATTTTTAAAAAACATGAGCTTTTTATTTATTTATTTATTTTTTTCAAAATTAAATAAAAAATTTCAAAATCCTTCCAAATTTTTTTAAACAAGTTTATTAAAAAAAAAAAAAAAAAAAAAAAAAATTAAGTCTTTTCTTAAATACCTGTTTTGGCATTTTGAAGATCATGAATTCCTGAAAAAAATGTAAACTGAGAAAACACAATTTAAAGATTTTAAATCTAAATAATCTGGTGTGTCACTCACACGACTTTCTCTTACCCTGAAAATTAATATTATAAATACAGGTTGCAGATTAAGAGGTAAGATAACGAGTACTGTTATGTAAATCTGTGTTAAACAATTCAAATTAGGCTTCGGAAGAGTTTTATATGATAATTAATTCTGTGTGAGGGGGGCGGTAGCCGCCCCCAACCCCCGTTTCATTAATGCACCTACATTTATATAGAATTCAATTTGGTTATTAAAAAATAATTCTGTCCCTAATAATTTTGGCCCTAAAACAATACTTTCTTGACCCTATGAAGTAAAAATGCACTTAAAAAAAAAAAAAAAAAAAAAAAAAATGTTGCCTCAATATAATTTTTATTGATCAAACTTAATATAGTTCAGTTTATAAGTATTAAACGAAAATAGAAGTTTTCCTTTGAAACCTTCAATGGTGGCAAGTCAAAGATGCTGTGTCTCTTTAATTTGTACAGTCTTAAATAATAAAAAGCTCATATTTTTAGAAGCCAATCAGTTGTATTTTATGTCTGAAGCTATCGAGAAGTGCATTTATAATAGCAACTGAGAAAATTGAAGTAAAAATCAAACTATGCCAAAACCTTTTAACATCTACTCCACTTCACCCTATATATCCTATATATTCACAATGCAAAACTGTTACAAAAGATTACATCTTACATTTCGGAAATGGAATTACGAAAACGCAGAGATAGGTAAATTTAAAGCATACTTGCCAACATACAAATTTATATTCCGTAGTATTGTTAGCCCCGCCTTCTTTTTCACAACAGTCTCTTTTTAGAGTATTTTTCTTCTTATTTAATCGCAATTGCATTTGGAGAATATTACTCTAAAAATTTATTGGTGTGAAAAAAAGGGCGGGACTAACAATACTACGGAATATTAATCAGGATGTTGGCAAGTATGTTTAAAGAAATACCTAATCACGATGTATTTTGATACAGTCGGTAACAAAAGTGTCTGAACACTAGCCAAAATTCCTATGCAAAAAAAGTACACTTCATACGGTTTTATTAAATAAATCCTTGTCGAATCCTGTTCTTAATCAGTGTAAAAATACGATTCGATAAGGATTTATTTAACAAAACAGTATGAAGTGTACTTTTTTTACATAGGAATTTTTGCTAGTGTTAGGACACTTTTGTTACCGACTGTACGTCTTTACCAACAGCCCAGACAGTTGATGTTTTAATACATCGACTAATCTATGGTGACGGATGTATTATTTGATTGTAATTTTAGGCATTACGTTATTTTTAAAGACATAATTTAATAACTTATCTCTACACACTCACATTAATTAATATAATACGTTAGCTTACTACCTGATATTCTAATGCAGTAGCAAAACAGTTCTGCTTTTTAATTTGCTAAAATATTTTAATCTAATGATGCATGTGTCATTTATGGGATATGAATTTCAATAGCACTTACGTTTGGGGAAATCCCTATAAATTTTACGACGATAAACGCCTGAATTTTGATTCAAAGTGTAAAGAGATTCAATTAAAAGCAAAACAATGTCAGCTTCAAAACGAATTTCAATTTATAAAATTAAAAAAAAAAAAAAGAGAGAGAGAGAGAGAGAGAGAGAGAGAGAGAGTGAGAGAAGAAGAAGAAGAAGAAGAAGAAGGAAGGAGAAAAAAATGCCATGCGATGGGTGTGCCGGAAATTATGACAAATATTAAACCGTGTTATTATTATTATTATTATTATTATTTTTTTTTTTTTTTGACGTTTAAAAACAGTAAAAAGTATACGTATGTGTTATAATGCAGTAATGTATAACCCAGTTCAATTTATTTATACTGTCCAAAAATAATTAAAGATTAAAAATATATAATACTAGCAGGCTTTGCCCGCTTCGCTGGACATTAAACTTAAATGAGTTGTCAAAATCCCATATCTTTATTAATAACCCAAGTTCTCGCTGTGATTGGTAGAGGTTTTCTCGCTCGCAAAGTGAGGAGTCTAGGTCTCCACTGTCTTCGGCACAACTTACCCACTTCTTACTTCCCCTTCCTCAGCGGGTGAGTTCGAAGTTTTGCAAAATCACACTAATGTACATAATGCGTACACTTAATCAATATACAGTCTGGGTCCCCACTGCCTTAGGCACAACTTACCCACTTGTTACTTCCCCTTCCTCAGTGGGTGAGTTCGAAGTTTTGCAAAATCCCACTAACGTACATAATGCGTACACTTAATCAATATCCGCACACCAAAATTCGCCATTCTAAGATAATTCAAAGCGAATTCAAACGGAAAAACATGTTTTTACACATGTTTATTGGGAACGACTTCAGTATAAACCCACAACGATATTTGGCGATTTTTTTTTGTTGGCGATTATGGCTAAATCATAAATCTAAAAATCATAAATCATATATGATAAATGATAAAATCATAATCTAAATCATAAATCCAAAATAAACAAAATATTAGGCTGCCATATTATATCGCAAACAGTCCAGAACGACATCGTTATCCTTCAAAACAACGCCAAAGAAAAATCGCCAAATTCAGCTGTGGGGTTATACAGAAGTTATACCGTTTATTGCCCTCCGACTCCGAGAAGGGGGGGGGAGATTTCGAATTTCGTGAAATCCAGTTACAATAAGTGCCGGATGCAAACAATCAATTTACGCACCAAATTTCGTGACCACAGAAGTCTTTAATAGAAAATATAAATAAATAAGTACAAAATGCACAGCTTTAGTATGGGAACCCTTTGGTGACTTTAAATATTTTAAGCCATTTTTGCGATGAACTGAATTTGCTATCTCAATTGTGCAATCAAAGATCTTGGCGAGAAACGTCCGAGCTACTTCGGTTCCGAATTTCAAATTTTGCCAAAGGGATCCAATACTAAAGCTGTTCCATATCGAATCTAGGTTGAAAACGGAAAAAGGGTAAAATAAATTAGAAATATCAGACCTATATTTATAAATTTGGTACCAAATGAAAGAGGCGATTTTTCTGAATCCAGGGGTGCAAACAGTTTTTCGATGCGACAATTAGATATTAAGAAAATAACTAAAGTATGAAATTTAAGTGGCAACGGAAAAACGGAAAAAGGGGAAAATAAATTAGAAGTATCAGACCTATCGTTACAAATTCAGTACCAAATTAAAGAGATGATTTTTCTGAATCCTGGGGTGTAAACAGTTTTTCGATACGACAATTAGATGTTTTAAAATTAACTAAAGTATGAAACTCAGATGGCAAAACTTCATTTAAATCTTTTCATAATTTGTAGTGCGATTCACGCGAATGAAAAAAGTCTTTATCTTAAAAATTTATTTTTGCATTTTATTTTTCCATTCAAAGCGTTTTAGTGAAAAAATATTTATGGCGCATGCGCAGGCGTTTTTTACCCACAATTTAAACACTAATCAGAATTTTGAAAATTTCTATAGATATAATTTTAAGTTGGGTGAAGACCTAAGTTTCTGCCAAGCGCCGTTGAATTCCGTCCAGCCGTTCTCGAGTGATGCCCGGACGAACGTGTTTTAGTCTTTTACCACCCAGGGGGGAACGGGGGAGAATTTCTGAAAAGTTGATGGATATAATTTTAAGTTGGGTGAATACCTAAATCCCTGCCAAGCGCCGTTGAATTCCGTTCAGCCGTTCTCGAGTGATGCCCGGACAAACGTGTTTTAGTCTTTTACCCCCTAGGGGGAGAACGGGGGGGAATTTCTGAAAAGTTGATAGATATAATTTTAAGTTGGGTGAAGACCTAAATTCCTGCCAAGCGTCGTTGAATTCCGTCCAGCCGTTCTCAAGTGATGCCCGGACAAACGTGTTTTAGTCTTTTACCCCCTAGGGGGGGAACGGGGGGGAATTTCCGAAAAGTTGATAGATATAATTTTAAGTTGGGTGAAGACCTAAATTCCTGCCAAGCGTCGTTGAATTCCGTCCAGCCGTTCTCGAGTGATGCCCGGACAAAAAAAGCGACATTCGGACACGATGACATACACACAGACACACACACACACACACACACAGGCAAAATTTTCTGAAGTCATTTTCGGCTTTCATGGGGTGTGAAACGTGAAGATATCGCAAAATTTTTCGATTCCGACAAATTTACAGACAAAACTCTGATTTTATTAATATAGATTCTACTAATTATAAGTGATAAGGGTAGAATTTTTTCGATGACTAAGACATTGATTTTCGCATGATATGTCATATTTTTTTGTCCAATGCTAATAAGTGGCTCTTACATATATGTTCTTAAGTAATCTACCTTTCTTGGCTACTTTAAAATTTCTTAAATGTGTGGCGTTTGCGTTCCTGCAAACTCCATCTTAACTTAAGTACTTAGATTATAAGAAAACCAGAGACTTTAATTGAACAAACAATAAAAGTTTATTTGAACCAGACTAATGGGAGGGCGGCCTGGAAATAGCTCTTAGCTCAGTCAGCGTATTACTAAATCAAAAATATATAAATCAACAATTTAATTATCTTAAATATCTCACCACAGCAGATAGTCGAAGGTGTAGAGACGGTCGCACTCGTACTCCAATACTACGGCTTCACTATGGGACAGAGGATTCCCTTCTGACCCAGCTTGAACTTTCCGAAAACTAGTAGACACTCACCAACAGTCAACACTACTTAACTTCTCGCCACTAAATCTCCACTACTCTACTTCTCAATATCCGTCAAACTAAGATTCATAACATCCACTATACGATCCTCCGACATCCACACCATCTACTAAAACCATCTCTATTTTTATACTTCTTCCTATACCCTCCTTTCACTACATTTCAATCCCTACTTTTAAAAATCACTTCTAATTTAACTAATATTCAAAATCTAAGTCTTTTAATGCAGCACCCTGCCGACACAAAACTAGCTCGACCTCAACCTTCACCGAGTCACTGGCGACGGAGTGATTTTAACCGTCCCCACTTCCTACTTTGCTGGATCCAGCTTAATTAAAACAACTGTGGTGACGTTCTGACGTCTCAACCTCACAAATGTGACAGATAAGACATCCGCCAAATTTATACAAAAGTATTATTGTAACAAAGAATATTTTTTCAATTCTTTTTCTTCATGGAATTCGCTTTAATTTAACGTTTAACAAATGACACTGCGCTGAAAAAAAAAAAAAAAAAAAAAAAAAAATCGAGTCCTGATACCATTCTTGCTGATTCTTATGCAAAATGACCTCCTGAATCCGAATATGACTTCCATTTTGGCCCAATCACGCACCGTTTTCTCGGAACATCACCCCCCTCCCCCAATTTTTATCACTGCTCGGGAATTAATTTTATGGCCATAAATTTGATTTGGAGAATGAAAAATAATTAATTTAACACTTAAAAACAAACAAACAAAAAAAAAATATAATGTTTAATAAATTACATTAATAATAGATTAAAGAAATATTATAAATGTAATACATAATTTCAGCGTCAAATCCCCCATAATTTTTTCCCTTGCCGCAAATGTCCATGCTTTAGAATTTTCCAACTCTGTAGCCCCTCAGAAGATATTTAACGGTTAAAATAATCCTTTTCCTCCTTAAAAATCAAATTTACAGCCATACAATTACCGAAAAGCGATAAAAATAGGAGGTCGTCCCTAAAAAACAATGGGTGACAGGGCAAAATGGGCGTCCTATTCGGATTCGGGAGGTCATTTTATATAAGAATTTGCAAAAATGGTGTTGGGGGCAATTTTCACACAGCGCAATGTAATTATGCATTTAATTGGGAAAACCTCCCCACGTTTAAGGTATCTCTGCCTGGGTTAAAATGACCATTTTTGACAAAAAAAAAAACAAAAAAACAATTTTCAGTTTTTTATTTGGTTTTAAAGAATAGACTTTTAGCTTTCTAAAACACCTTTACTTTTATTTGTACGCTAATTAGAACTGAAGTTATAGCCAATTAAGTAAATCGGAAGTGAGATTCTTTAAGACAGGAAGTGCTCGATCTCGCCAGTTTAAAGAGCTGGCAATAGGTAAACATTGGTAATTAGGCTTTATTTCACATTTATCTTTAATTTAAATCATTCAGGGTTTTTTTTTTATTATACCCCATGTATTTATTTATTTTTTCCAACAAATAATTACACATTAAGTAAAATCTTTAAATGCGTTTTCTGAAAAACTATATTTTTCGATTTTTGTGTATGTGATAAACCTGATTTCTCCAAAAGTTTTCAAGTTATTTCTATGAAATTTCTTAGAGTATATAACAGATTTCCAGTCACGCAATGAACTAAAAGATATGTTCTACGTACTATTTTAAAGATTTTACATGTGTTTATTTTCTAAAAAGCAGATTTTTTTTTCGGAAAATTCTGGTTTTTTCTCTGTTAGTTACCATATTTCAGTCAATTTTAAGAATATGTCTTAACTTTTAGTTCAATGCACAAATAAGGGTCATATCATTATGTATTTCAATGGATATTGAATTACATTAATTTTTATCGAGTATATGAGGTTTGGCGTAAACGTGAAATTTTGCTCATATTTTACACAAAATCACCTATTTTTCTGCAAAATAAAGAAATATTTGCTTAAAATGTACTAATTTTCATAATTCTATCTCCGTTTATAACTGAAAATATAATTACTTAATGCATAGTGTGCTTTTTTAGAAAAAAGTGCTCCGTACCCAGGCAGATACCTTAATTCACGTGGAGTAGTCAATATAATATAGCTTTACTAATTAAATGTATTAAAAAAAATATATTCATTTATTTCTTATAGGGAATGATGCAGTTGATAATGAGGATAATTCTGGTACTGTAAGCCAAAACAACGCGGTTATTTTTGAAAGTCACTAAACAGCAACAGCAAAAACAACAACAACATTTTTTTTTTTTTTTTTTTTTTTTTTGTACTATACATCTTAAAAATAAACAATTTCAAGACATAATTTTAAAAGTAACTTTATATGACGGAATTTTCCAGGTAAAATTTATTTTATTAAAATTATTGCATATTATTTTTTTCCAAATAAATATTTTCTTTACTGTAACGAAGCGATGCGAAATAAGCCGTTTATTTAATTTCTGCATAGCGCAGTATTTCAGCGAAAATAAATGGCAATTTATGTGTATGAGTATGCATAACATGTTCTAGAGCGGAAGCAGTTCCTTCCTTTGCCTTCCTTAATAACTGTGAAGCGGTAAATTTACGTCTTCATCTCATGCGAATAAATTAATGAATGATAAGCTAAATTTCTACAGTATCTAGAACAAAAGAGATGATAATTACATCTTGTTCCCTTTTTCTATTCGTGTACGTTTTATTATTATTATTATTATTATTATTGATTGTTATTTATTATTAATAACATTAGTATTTCAGAAAAGAAATTGTATTATAAATGAGCGACTGTGAACACATATTTTAATATTTCTAACCATTTTTTACTTTCTTCTATATGTAATATAGAGAAAGTATTGGATTCTTGAAAATTTCCGACCTCCATTTTTTGATCGATTTACACGTTTTGGAATGTCCTGAACATGAATTGATAGTTTTTAGAAAATGTCTGTCTGTCTGTATCACGATTTTTGTGGACACTGTATCTCACGAACCAATGAATGAAATTTAACCAAACTTGGTATTTAGTTGCACCCTGACATAAACTGGTGCTGATTAGATTTGGGGATCAATCGCTCAACAGGTGGCGCTGTGATAGCATTTTTTGTAAACTTTTAACATGGCAGTATACTACAAAATTTCGTATAAATGTGCATAATGAAAGTTATTTTAAACTTGTGATTGTAAAATTAATATGAATTATTGATAATAGTAGTAGTTAACTAGGAAAAAGTTTTTGTGCATGTGGGGGCATCGCTTCTCCCCCTGGGGGGGGGGGGCGTAAATTTTCAAGATGGGTACCTTTCGAAAGATCTCGTCAATACCTTTAAAACGAATGGTTGAACTATAAATCGGTTATAATTTAAAACAAAGTTATCGATTTTTTTTTTTTTTTTTTTTTTTTTTTTTACTTTTAACGAAAAAAAAAAAAAAAAAAAATTAGAAAAAAAAAATCGTAAATATATATATATATATATATATATATATATATATATATATATATATTGTTACTGAGTGAGGCTGTATAGGAAAATATAGAAGAAAGTCTTGTGTTGGCCACAATATGCTAGTTTTTCTTTTTTTTTTTTTTTTTTACTTTATTCTGTATACGGGTCGTTTATTGTAAAAGTGAATTATCTCCTTGTAAATTCATTTTGAAATAAGGAGCTTTTTTGCAAATTTACGCGTAGCGAAAAAAAAGCCAAGATTCAATAAGTGTTATCGATTTTTAGTGTTTAATACAAAGCATATTCATAAGAATTTATAAATTATGAAAAACTAGCAAACCTGTGCGAAACTTCTGCACTTTATTTCTTTTCTTATTCACCTTTAAAATTTGTAACTCATAAATATTATTACCAATTTTACCACCTAATTAAAACTTTAATTTACAAAAACCCAAATTATTATTAGAACCAAATTAACACTGTGCAACAGTGAAACCAAAATCATTCAAAGAAAAGTTTTAAAATAAAATTCATGGTCGACGACCCAAATTTCATTCGTCGAGTTTTAGTACAGGACCCCCATGACGCCTTTTAAATTTTTATCGCCTTGTTGGCGATCACTTTTTATTTATTTATTTTGGCACATTTATTTATTTATTTATTTTACATTCCTCTTTTTGATTATGCTTTTTAGGATTGTGTTCTTTAGTCAATTTATTATAATAATTCATATTCTGTATATATCTTTAAAGTATTGGCAGGTTTTAAATGGCGCTTGCAAAGATTCTGAAGATGCAAATTTTAAAAACACATTTTTCTATAAAATAATCTCATCAGACAAACGTCATTGTTTCGTATTAGATCATTGAGCTGAGTCCGCATGCTTAAATAGTGTCCATTTATAAATATTATTTTTTATCTTCTTATTTTATTAACTGCATCACTACCGTATCGTTTTGAGAAAATATAATCGAAACTGGTCCACTTTAGAGAAATATTATACAGATAATTTGAAGTAACTTAGAAACTTCATTTTTGTAATGAATATTTAGAAGTTTTAGTTTTCTGAGATAAACAAGTAATGATATTTATGGGATTTAAATGCAACTATTCGAGTTTCTTCAATTTTATTATGAAAGATGGGACAAAATGTGATACAGTTAAGCAAAAATATACATATTTTAAAAATATGGAGTTACACCACTTTTACAGTGAGCCGTCCATATAATAGAAGAAAATATTGGATTCTTAAACTTTTCAACCAATAGTATTCAACGGATTTACAAGTTTTGAGATGACAAGTACACGTTTTCACCCTTTTTAGGAAATGTTTGTCTGGGCGTATGTGACAAAAATTTTGTGAAAGTGCTAGTTTAAGACATAATGCACAGAATTTCATATAAATTTATATGTAGGTGCACACTGACATAAATGTGTCTATCAAATTTTGGGTGAAAACAACTTCAAATGTCATCTATGAAATAGAAATAAGATTTTTTTTTTTTTTTTTGACATTTAGTGTTACACTTCTTCGAGATAAAAATCCTCTGCATTCACCACGGAAAAAATATTAAAAAAAATTAATTAAATAGTGTAACAGGCTAAATCCAAAATCCTAGGCGTATGTTAAACAGCTTATCATTATTGAGCCATCTTCCCTAATTTTTTAAATTGAAATAGAGGACGCTATCACCATTCTTGACAAAATATCATTAGATATTTTGCCAATTCATAAAGAAAATGAAAAAATTTATATTTTAGTAGTTACTAAGTTGTTAGCTGCGAAATATTGCAGCCGATGTGTAATTAAGAAACCTATAATGTTCATTCTTACTGAACGCGAAAACCTAAAAGGTATTTGTAAAAATTGTATATATTTGTACATATGGATGTCGTCTGTGATTTGTTTTTTAATTAAAGTTATAAAATAATGATCCCCGAGTACTCTCTTGAAGTATTGTCCGGTAATTTCATTATAATAATAATTAAATAATAATTAATAAATAATTTGTATTGTGTAAATTTGTATAGAAAAATATAGAAGAAAATTGAAAATTTTGAAATGGCTACAACGTACTAATTATTATTTTGGAAAACAAATCGCGACTATGCACGCATATTTCAGTATTTATAGCCATTTTATTTATTTATTTATTTATTTTGTACGCACATCTAGCACACTGGTTAATTGAAATAAAACGCAATCATTGCAATCACGTCTCGTCTATTATGCTGGGAAGAGTACTGGAAAAAGTTACGCTTTTCCCACGCTAATTAATTTTTAATGACACATTACCGTTATTGCGCATTATATAATTACCAAAAATTTATCCCACAAAGTTTGCAAAACGCCCATTTTATTTTATACTTTCGTAACATTAAATATTTAGAAAATTCAATATCTGAACTGTTTAAAATACATTTTTTAAGATTTGTACTTCTATGATCCTATTTAAATATGACATGCTTTCGTGATACAATCATAGATTTCCAATATTTAAAATTTGTGTTTTAATGATTAATTTTTGTATCAATAATGATTAATGATTTGTATCATATTTTCGTGATATAATACATTAAAACTTTTCAGTTTTCACAAATTTTCAAAATTTTACTTTAGAGATTTATGTTTTACCGATCCTTTTAAATGAATGATCAGAATGGACGTTCTAGAAGATGTATGTTTTTTTTTTTTTTTTTTTTCCATTTAAGACGTTAACGGCAGCGTATTTTGTTTACATAGTCATCTCAAAAGTATCCGAGCACTAGCCAATAATTCCGATATCCAAAACATACACTTAAAACTGTTTTGTTCAATAAATCCTTTTCGATTCATGTTCTTAGACTCATGTTCTTAGATTTATTTAACAAAGCAGTATTAAGTGTATTTTTTTGGACAGGGATTATTGCTAGTGCTCGGAGACTGTTGCTGCCAACTGTAGCTGTGACCCGGCTTGAACGTGTTAAGCAGTAATGATTTTTAAAAAGTCCCAACAGTAAATTAAAAGCAAGGTATATAAATTATGATACATTAAGATTATGGAATATTTTCCAATAATAATAATAATAATAATAATAATAATAATATATATATATATATACATATAAACAGGGTGATTATAATTAAATTTACCTTATTTAGACCTATGCTGTGCTCGTTCTGTTTCATGTATTTCGTTGACACTTGGTATATCGTTACAGGTACTATAGGGAAAAGAAATTTGCAAAACAAATAAACAGTTCGAATTTCGACCAATAGATAGCGCTTTTCATGGAATGCAGAAAAGATTTAAGTAATTTTGGAGAGTGTTAAAAATGTCAGTCGTTAATTTTGTAAAATCGTTTTTCACCATGCGTTTAGGAAATAGAGATCGAGTCTTACTAATCAAATTGTTTTATCGAACAATACTAATTTTTAAAATGCACTGTGAAAATAATGGCCTTAAAAGGCTTACAAAAAAGGCCTCCGTCAAGTATGTGTTTGAGAAAGATGATTACTAAATTTGAAGAAATTGGAAATTTGCGTATGCTGCGAGCTGCGAAGAAATAACGGTGACTGCTTTGAAACGAAATTGTTGCAGCTCTTGCTGACGTCGAAGAGCGTCCGGGTTTATTGTCAACGGTCATTCTGATCAGAACAAGGGTAGCAAAAACTGCAGCATTTGTTCGAGTCCACAACATTGATCTTGTATGGATACTACAATTTAGAATGTATCACTGAACCCTTCGAACGGTAGGCAAAGGGAAAAAAAAATCACGCGACACTGCACTTATCGAAAATTATTCGGAACAGGACGTTCATTAGATCACGTAGTGTGGCTTTTTCAACAGTTTCATTTTAAAATCAGTTTCTGCTATTTTTCGCGCAGCATTACTCAAATCTTAAATGTAGTAATCGTTTTTCTCAAGATCTGTCTCGACAGAGGTTTTTTTGGTAAGCGTTTTAACTATCGATATTCTCTCAGTGGAGTTGAAAAAATTATTAGCGTTCTGATAAAACATCTTGGCCAATAACGCTCTATCTTTCTTCTTTAAAAGCAGGACAAAAAAATATTATTAATCGCCATGACTATAGGTTTTGTAAAACGCCCAAACCACGGATTAAGACTATAGGATGAAATACGAGATAAGGCAGCCAGCGCGAAATCTGAAGATTTCTATTCCGCATTAATTCAGCCGAGTAGATGAAAACGATCCGATCGCCGCCTGGTGTAGTATCTTTGAAACTCGAAGCAAAATATTGCTAAAATTAAAGTTCATAGTTCGTTTCTCGTGCTCGTCGCATTTTATCGGATGGATCGTGTTGGAAATTATTTTGATCACAGTAAATTTGTGGTCAAAGCTTTGTTTATTAAAGTAATGTAGCATGTATAAACACTTCTTTATTCTTTAACGTACACAAACATCAAACCGTCTCAATGATATATATATATTAAAAACAAAAACTATTTTATTTACGAGACAAACTTATACGTATTCATGTAATGCTTGCAAATACGAATATGCTTTCGAAACGTCTAAATTTTAAATGTATATTTTGTTTTTTAAATGTATTTTAACTTCTTTCTTATATTTATTTCTTTAAAAAAGAAAAAAAAATCTTTAAAGAAATATATTATTAGAACTCTTAATCCGTGCCCCAAACATTCATTACGTCTTTTCTACATTGCAGGAAAAGCGCCATCCATCTGTCGACAATTGAGCCATTTATTTTTATTGTAGCTTATTTTCCCCCATAGTTTATATAATGCATATACTAATTTTATACGAAATACCTTTTCTATTTTATAAACAACACATTGTTATTACTAATCTAAACACATAATATTTTTAATAGTAAAAATACTACAGCAAATACTATACTTATTTCGTTTTGTTTAGAATGTATCAACGTCATTAAAATCAACCAGAAAAAAATATCTGCCTATGATGTATTGGAATTATTTTATGTGTATTTGCAAGAGATTTACACACGTAGCTTATAATAGGGAACATGATAAACTATTCCTTTATAAATAATTAAATTTCGTAACCATCGAAATAGATTTATGAAAGTTAGAGCTCGGTAAGACAGACAATGAAAGGAAAATAATAAATACTTTTCCATGCAATTGAGAATCATGAAAAGAAAAAAGAAAAAAAAAAAAAAAGATTACAGAAACGTAGCATGCACTTTTCTATTCATTATAAAGTAAATTTAATTGCATGAGAAGTAATAATATTAATTGAATTTAATCAAGCAAAGATCAGTTATTAAAATTTATTCTAACCTTTTATCGATCAATGGCAACAATTTTTCGATATTTTCTCTTCTTTCAATCGGTTTTTAATCTAAATTTAGCAAAAGATGCTTCAGAATAAGTCAAAAATAATTATAAATTATTTTTGATTCTTTAAATTTCTTATTAGTCGCAAGTGAAACTTGTTTACGTTTTGATAATACACTGTGCTAGTTTTCTTGTTCGATGAAAAACCGTGCTATTATTTTGACCTAAAAAACTGTATATCGAGTTTTTTCTTTTTTTTTTTTTTTTTTCAATTTGTAGTGTTTACAAGTTATTTAATTATTTAATATTTGATATCAATCAGGTTCATGTTTGAAACTAAAAGTTTCTCGAAAATTAAAACTGGTACTTTTTTTTCCCCTTTAAATCTTATATTAAACAGTAAGTGGTGATGCTATATAGAATGATATAGAAGAAAGTTTTGTGTTGACAAAAACCCATTAGTTTCTTTCTTGTTGTCGTTTTTCGTCGCTTTAATTGTGCATGAAACTGTTTTTTTTCCCCCTTGTTATTTTTTTAAAAACCACTTGGGAAAAAAATATATTTCTAACAATACCTTATTCAAGTTTTCGATTATTTTTGGATTGAACTTAACGGTAAACATGACTTTTTCACGACATCCATGGAGTCCCGACAAAGACTTTACTGTCACCAGTATCAGCAAACAGTTGGCATGTCGGTTTTAACAAAAAGCTAAATCAAATGAACATTTCTCCAAGTATAATTAATCATTTCTTAAACAAGATATACATATTACAATGCAGCGTTATTTACAAATTACATAACATGCCAGTAAAATATTTATGTGTATAAAACGATGCTAACGGAATAAAATAAGTTCCGTTATACATAAGCTATTGTTATAATTGGAATAGGATCAAAGTCAGTCGGCTTATTACCTATAAAAATATTATTCACACGTAGATCCAAAAAATGTTTAGAAATCTGAAAACAACCGAAACGACAATGATGCCAAATAAGCTTTTAATAACACTTAAAAACCCTTTTAATAAATTGTTTTTAGAAAACAGTTCTGTGTGCTTATAATTCTAAGACTTCGTGCAGTTAAAAAAAAAAAAAAAAAAAAAAAAAAAAAAAAAATGTTATTTTACAGAAAAATTCTGCAGCGACATGGCCAGAAAATATCCGTATGCTATGGAAAAAAAAAAAAAAATTATAAAAATTTTCATTTACTACAAATACTTTATTAAAATTATTATTTATTAAAATTATTGTTATTCATTAAAATCATTTTCTATAATGAACGGAGAAGTTTTTTATTTATTTATTTATTTATTTATTCATTGAAGTAAGACATTAAATGTCCAAAGAATGTCGATTTTATGTTCCTACTAACGATAGCTTAAAAAATGGATTTTTTATTTTCTAAGTTTATTTATTTATTTATTTATTTTTGCGACGTACAGATGACATGTGCGTTTTTTTTTTCTTTCTCCCCCCTCCCCATCACTCTTTTTTGTTAAAAAGAAAATCAATAACTTTATTTTGAATTATTACAGATCAATAGTTCATCCATTTGTTATGAAGGTATTGATAAGTTCATTTTAAAGATACCTATATTGTAATATTACACCCCGGAGGAAGAAATGTCCTCCCCCATATGAAGAAAGCGACGCTTCTATGTCTCCCTGCCCCCTCCCCTCCCCCTCCCCCCCCCCAAAAAAAAAAAAAATCTAGGGCTTTATTGGTTTTATAAATATTTCTTTTTAATTTCATAATAATTCATCATAAAAAAATGTCATCGAGAACATTTATATTAAATTTTATCCTATACTGCCATGTTAAAAATTTAGAAAATGTGGGATGGCAACGCCACTTGTTGGATGATTTTCACCAAAAGTTGATAGGCACTTTAAAGTCAAAGTACAACTACATATCAATTTGTACGAAATTCTGTGCACTAGTTTTTGAGATACAGTTACCACAAAATTTTTGCTACACACATAAACTCACACTCACAGACATTTTCTAAAAATGGTCAAAGCCTATTCTAGATCTCTGAAAACGGGCAAATCCACTTAAAACTCGAAGTCTATTGAATATTTAAGAAAGTAAAAATTTTCATAAATAACAGAGTTTTTTCGTAGGGTTTTTCGAGTTTTTCTAAAAAAAACTCGCATTATAAAATTCCTCTGTTTGACCACTCAGGATCGAGCCATGGTCTACTACAAAGCAAGCGACGCTTTTATCTCACAGTCCTGCACCGGTTCGGGTCGACTATATTTTTCACTTGCTAGTCGGACTCGAGTCGGATTGACTGATTTATTTTTCATGCGGGTCGGGTTCGGATCCGGTTGAGTGATTTTTTTTCCCTGCTGGTCGGGTTCTGGTTTTGTTTTGAACGAGTTGAGTCGACTTTAGAATTTTGTCATAATAAGCATAGAAATTTGTCTGATATAATGTATAACTGTATAACTTATGAACACATACCGTATAGGCCCATGATTAAATATACGTGTACCCAAATTATAGGAGTAAAAGAACGAACACATCGGATAAAAGCAATTTACAAAAAAATAAATAAATAAATAAATAAATAAATAACATCAGGTTATTATTATTATTTTAGATTATAAGCAATAAAAAACAAAATACAAACACTAAATTTGGAGTCCATTTTTTTTGTACATTTGAAGTACACATCACACATAAATGGTTAAAAATTATTATTAATCCATTTTCCAGATTATTAAATTTTTAATTTAGTGTATTAGTATTTATGTTTCTAACTCTTTTAAAAATGATTTATCAAATGTATGACAATGAAAATTTACTTTGTTTTGTAATTTAACGAAGGCTTTTCTTGATGTTTATATGAATTATTAATTGCAATTTAGTTTTCGGGGTTCAGGTAAAAAAAAGTCGGGTTTCGGGTCGGGTCCAGGTGCAAGAAAATTGGGTTCGTGTCGAAAGAAGGGTCATCAAAGTTTTCTATTGCGGGTTCGGATCGGTTTTCGGGTGGATTTAAAATTCATCTTTCGGGTTCGGTGTAGACTCCACCTCACAGTCACAGAACCAAATTTTTCTGTTGTTACTTTGCACTTTCCAATTTTGCTTTGATACCAAGTTCCTTGTATGCAAATTAGAAAAATTCTGTAACTACCAAACAAAATCTGTATCAATGACTACAGATTTTAACTGTTACAGGAAAAATGAATCTTTCGATAGATTGAAATGTAATTTTATAGTAAGTTTTTGTAGTTTTAGAAAGCAAAATTTTCTCTTGAAAAATTACTTTATATTAATTCTGCTTATATCTAAGCTACTATTATAATTTAAGATAGATATTGGTTCCGTTTATGTAAACTGTATTATCTTAATCTGTAGTTGATTAGACGTGTGAAAATTAATGGAGCAACTCTGAATTTTTATTTTAATTTATTCATAAATAAGAATAATAATAATCATTTTACTTTTGATAAAATTCTTCAATTTATCTGTCTGTCTTCAGCTCATTTTTATTTCTAAAGATATTTTAGAATTATATACATATATATGTATGTGTGTGTGTGTGTATAACTTTTAAACTGTATTACGCATCAAATTATACATATGTACTAAGTTTTAAATACCCTTTAAACGTGTAAAAAACGTATAACTTAACTGAAAATTCACCTTCATTATTTTCCTGTAATGCATTCAAATGCTTTGCGTGGCCGTGTAAACGAATGATTAATGTTAATTACGTATTTTTCTTTCGGATATGTCTTGTATTGCATCTGAAAAATGTATGCATATATATATTTTTATGTTCAGTGCAATATAAAAATGTTGAAATGAAAGGTCAGGAGAATGATTATAAGATAATTATAAAAATTAAGCCTCTTAGGCCTTAATGTATTTGAATTATTTTATGAGTCTTTGTATACCAAATAAGTTGTGTTCTATGTACCCTTTTTAAAGAAAAGTATTCTGTAGTAAATCTGACAAATCTGAATATCATATACCAGTTTCATGGAAATTTAAAAGTATTTATGTAATTGAAAACACAGACAGACAGACGAATTTTAGTCATAAACACTTTTAAACTTTCTTGGAAAGTGTTGAAAATATACTCGAAACTTTTCTTAAAGAAAAAAAAATTACCAACAATTGAAATTATTTTTACTTTTATTAATTTTTTATTATTTCATGGAAGGAAAAAAAAAATTATTAAAATATACATAAAATAATAATAATAATAATAATAATGATAATTAACACGTCTGTATCTAAAAAAAAAAAAAAAATCTAAAGTAAAATTAAATAAAATGTATGGACTTTAAATTGCTCCTTTAACAAAGCAAATAAGAAATTTTTATTTTTATATTCACGATGAACTTATTTTAACTCACAAAATTTTATGTAAAAAAATTATAAACTTGCTTTAAAACTTTTTTTTTTTTTTATTGTAAAAATAGCTCTTAAATTATGCATTCAAAAATTCTTCCGATGGTTCAAAAATATAATAAACAAAAATACCAAACAAATGTATCTTTTCTTCAATTTTCAAAAGAACATTAATACCGTATAACAGAGAATTAAAGGCTATATTTTTAGATACTATAATCTAAAAAGTATACAAATTACTTTAGAAAAGAAAAAAAAAAAAGATGCTTCGAAAACTAGAAACAAATCCTTTCCCTGATTTCTTCGTGATAAATCACGTTGTATATAAATATTTCATCATTTTTGTTTGTATTGTGTTGCAGCTCGCTCCTGATAGGTGGCAGTACAGCAGCGGAATCACTGGAGCAAAAGGAATAGCTTAGAGTTTGATGCCGAACATAGTTGAGAGAACTTCGGTCTGTTAACTTCAATTTTATTTTCGGAAAAAGTATCGATAAGCATGCTGCTTAGATGTATTTGATGAGTTTGTGTAAAGTTGTCTTTTAGGCATAGTTTTGTGAGGAGTACATTGGAATGTTTATTGAGAAAAAGGTAGGAATAAAAATATTTTATTTTTGTAAAATGTCAAAAATAAAAAATTTTAAATGAATATTAAGATATGTATTTGATAGAATACTATAGCTACAAAAAATATGTAACTCAACATTTCAGTTTATTATTATTATTATTATTATTATTAAATAAAAACTATTATGTCTTTTTTTTTTTTTTTTTTTTTTTTTTTTTTTTACTGTAAATACTTTAAAATAAAAGTTTTTTTTTTTTTTTTTTTTTTTTTTTTGTTTTTAAGTTAACGGAAAAATATTTTAACGCTTTTATTTTTATATAGAGATTAAAGGGGGGAAAAATACTTTTTTGCCAAATGATATCTTTTTATTGTTATGTCATTGTCAAATACGTATTATTAAATTAAAAAAAAATTAAATGGTTAAAATTGCATAGAAATTTAAAAAAGAAAAGAAAAATCACTAAAGGGGAAAAAACACAGCTTTTTCTATACTACGTTTTTGAAAAGGCATATAAATAAAATAATAATAATAATAAATGTTTGTCGTCAAATGTTATATACATATAAACAAATATAAAATACATGAAATTTAAAAATTAGAATTTGGCTAAAATTTTATTTGAAGAATTATTCAAATCACTTTAAAATTCTTTATATGAGTGAAATTCCTTTAAGGGTTATGAAAATTTAGTGTCGTATAAAAAATGATTATCTGTTATTTATAATAATGAAAATGATTGTCTGTTATAAGAGATATAACATTATGATTATACGTATAATTAATATTAAACAAAAATAATATTTTTGAAATAATTTTCCGTTAAAAGTTTAAATCAAACAAATTTTAATATCAATTTAAGGGAAAAAGGAATGGTGAAAATTATCAGATCAATATAAAATGTACAAAACTATTTAATACTTTTTAAATAATATCCTTCTGCAGTTCTGCAAACATTATTTAATATTCTTTTCTACACAATTTTAAATTTTTCTTTGGTTCGAAATTTCGGAATTAACCAGTTAATTTTAATGCTCCTTGCTAATTGGTTTTCATGCAATCTTCTTAAAAAATTATGTGAATATTAATTAGTGTATTTGTCACAAAACTGTGCATTCATTTCTATATTGAGAATGTGTTACATTTATTACACAACTCTTACATTCAATCATATGTCACAAATTCATGAATAGTTTAAGTTTTAAACTTTATTTTATTTTTAACTGATGCTGTAATTAATTGAGATATAAAAAAAAAATTCAATGCACAGATGTGATCAATTACATACAAAAGACACGCAGTAAAAAAAAAAAAAAAAGTATTTCTTGAAGTTCTTTTTTCCACTCTAATTTTTTTTTATAATATCCACGCTTTGAAGTAACCTTCATGGTTACGAAAGTTCAATTTCTAGCGGTTGATCTGTATGTATATCTGTTGTATCAACATAATTTAAAAATAAAATGTTTTAATAATTTAACAGAATATGCATAAAAAATAACAAAATTAAAAGCAGACGATCAGTATTTCCTACTAGCAGTTTTGGCGTAAAACATTAATAAAGTATAAACATTTCGACCTTCTCACCCTCGCCCCTCCAAAAAAAAAAAAAAAAAAAAAAAAAGATTTTGATGAAATTCTGGCAAAAGCAGAATTTAGTTTAGCATGCAGGACTACAATTTTTTCTTAATTATTATTATTATTATTATTATTATAACATCACTTTCATATTATTCAATTACGTTTTTGATAAATTTTCGATTTCGAAAAATGTCCAACTATCGTAAAACTGGTATCGTAAAAATCTGTAGATTGAGACTAATGGTCCTCCGTACTAAAAAAAAAAAAAAAAAAAAAAAAAAAAAAAATAGAGCTTTAAAATAACTCAAAATGTTTTTTTGTATTATTTTTCCCACAAAAGAAGTCTTTTTCATCTCAAAAATTTATTTTTATCATTTAAAACATGCTTTATGCATCAAAATTATATATTTGTTGGCAGCATTTGATTTGAGAAGTAATAGAATGTAAAACCAAAATAGTTCTTTTCAACGTCGCTTGTCCTCTTGAAAATATAAATCATATTTTGTTTTACTTTTACCTTATATTTTTATGATATTGATACTTTTTATTTCATTCATTAATATTTATAATGATTATTATTTCTTTTTACATTTTATTTATATACCCATGCATACATATATAGGAAATTTTTTAAGTTATTTTTCTACATTTATTAACTTTTTCAATAGCTTTTTTGCTTTTCACAATGCTTCACTTCCATAAGTGATTATTTATTATTAATACTTTGCTAACACTTTATCTTTGAATTTAATCATTATAATAACGAATTATATATATATATTCCATATGTTATATTGCTAACATATATTAGCCTTTTAATCTGTGTAATTCTGCCGATTTAGAGGGAAAAAGGCAAATTAAAATAATAATATTATTAAATATTTTAATAAATGACATATTTCAGTTTTAAAGAAATTTTTTAGGCAATTCAAATACGATAAGTCAGTTTTTTTTATGTGTGATAAATATATTAACTATAATTTTTATCAAATTACTCTATAAACTTTAAAACTTTTAAGGTCAGCATATGAAGTACAACCCCTTTTCCATACAATTGCAGCTACAACTAACGGTCGTAACAACAATAGTAATAAGTAAATACAAAATAAATAAAATTAATAAGAATATAAATATATTTAAACATTTCACTGTCTATTGCAAAACGGCAATAGTAATTATTGCTTTTTTTATTGCCTCATGGCATTTAATCAAAATATAAAAAAATTCTAAAAACATAACATTCACTGTACTATGAAAGAATACTGGACCATGTATCAATTAAAAATAATTATACAGACAACATGGGGAAAAAGCATTCGGTTAAAATTTTATGGCATCAAAGCTATTGATTGGAAACATACTGTAAATTAATAGAATATATTTTTGACAATCTTTATATATATATATATATATAAATCAGGGTACAATTGATATATACATATATTTTAAAACTGAAGTTTTAACAGTTTTTATACTTAAAATTTTTTATTAATTAAAAAGCTTCATAATTGGATATGCTGTGCATCAGAGATAATTTTATTTATCGTTTAAGAAGAAACACATTAAATGACATAATTTAAGTAAAAACATAAATTAAGTTTTACCAATTGAATTAACATTAGCAAATTAAATTTCAATTCATACCATAAAAATATAATAAATTACGTATATTTATCCCTTAGTTCAATCTAAGGAATTCAAATGTGATGTTATCATTTAAAACTAGTGAGTTGTGGCTATCACAAAATTTTCTTTTATATTTCCCTATACAAATGTAAAATTATTAGTTAAAATTTTTATCAAAATTATTGTTCATGGTGAGTGCAGATGGTTTTCATCTCAGGTATGTATAACAGTAAATATCAGAAGAAAAGTCAATTTTGTGCTTTGTAGTTAACAACTTAAGAAATGCAGTTTTTTAGGAAATTTTTATTAAAAATAAAAATAGAAAACTGATAATTTTGTTTAAAACTATCACCGTTGAACCATTCGTTTTAAAGATATTGACGAGTTTTTTTTTTTTTTTTTTTTTTTTTTTTTTTTTTTAAATACCATAAAAAATTTATATACCGTGAGGAAACGCTGCTACCACATATACGACGATTTTACCTTTCTTAACTGATACCTTTATATATATATATATATATATATATATATATATATATAATTTAATAAAATTGGTTAAAAATAATTCTCATTGTATGCATGTATATAAGTTTTGTCAGATTCTGCAATGAAAACGGAACTTGATGTGTGATAAGCGCCAAGTTTTGATTGGCACTAATTTATATCAAGTTGAAACTAAACTTTTTACGTGATTATGTGCGTTAGTTTTCGAGCTGTATTTAACCGGCATTCCTTAATGAGGAAAAACTGTTATCAATCATATAGAAGACACTACGATTTAAATAACGACTTATATATAGAGAGAGCTGTATATTTGCTGGAATTAGCTATACAGTTTTCCGAAATCTTGCATATGCTGATAGAAATGTAAGTTTCCTGATGAGTGAACGTTTCTAATTTACAGCATTTAAAATTCCAATTTTCAATTCATGAATTCCATTTTTTTTTTCTTTTAACGGAACTCTTTGGTGATTTTATCCTTTCTCTTTTCTCTAAGACGTTGACTGTTATTAATAATTCATAGTTTTTGCAAATTCTCTCATCTTTAGGCTTATGTGCTATGTTCCTGCCATTTCTCTTCTGCATAAGTACTCTAACATGCTTTTACTAATCATTGGTACTCAAATTAAATCAATACCGTGACTATTTTTAATCAAAATAAATCTCAATTAAAATTTAATTTTATGTTGGTATCTTCATCTATCTTTTGTCTGCTGAGTGTTACAATGGTACTAAATAATTTAAATTATATATATATATATATAAAGTTATTGCTATTTTGTAATACCTTACTGCTGCATTTTCATTATACTTTTTTTCTTCTAATTTTATTATACTGCCGTTGACAGATATTTAAATTTCTCGTGCACCCTGTCCTGTACTCATTAAAGGTAATTTTAAAATTTCATCTCTCTACATAATTGAAGCTAATTTAAAATTCAGATCAGTCATACATAAATAAAAAAGCACGCAGAATTAACATGAATGATCGAATGTACTTGGAAATTGTAAAATATTTCTGTTGTTTTAATTAGTCTAAATAATTTGACATTAATCAGGTAAGTTACAAAAAGTTGTACGCATTTTATGGAGAATATAATATAAGAGATTTTGATCATCCATTTTATGTGTTAAGGCAGTATTTGTTTCGATGGTTTGTTTATATATATAATAGTCTTCATTTTGCTGTAGTAGTTAACTAGTCTTCATTTTTGTCCTTAGCTGAAACTTGAGTTTTCCGTAAAAGTAAGATTTTTCTTAGGGTTGCACAGCTGTGAAATTCACAGATTCTCCCTTCCCATGTAATTGTATGAGGTTTTTATTGCTTCCTATTTTAAGAATATCTCATTGAAAAATGGAATTTTTTGGATTCCAATCATAGAACATGTCGACTTTTATGTTAATGAAATTTTTAAAAACATAGGTACATAAATATTTTATTTCTTTAAACAAATTCAGAACTTTACTTTTCAATTTCGAAAAGACATAGTTTAATAATAATAATAATGCTCACTGACATAAAAGAAGACTAGTTCAGAGAGTTGAATTCAAAAAACAGAATTTGAAGAAATTCATTTTTCAATGAGATATACTTAACCCTGGGTAATTAAACATTCGTTTAATAGACTATCCAACCCCCTTCTGTTATATTTGCGAAATCGGGATGTTTTCGTATATATATATATATATATGCTTACGGGACATGATAACATTTTTATGTTATCATATCCCGTAAATTTTTGGTATGATAGATTATGATAAACTTTTTCCAGTCCTTTGGAACATCACATAACGTAAATATTTATTGAATAGTTTGTAAGAACTTCAGTGGCTTCATTCCCTGCTTTTTTTAGTCTCCGGACCATCGGGGTGATCCCAGACCATCGCCAGTTGCTCACTGCGTAGCACTAGTGCGAAGTTAAAGCCCAACCAGCCAACCCTGCTTCTTTGAAAATATTCGCAGTCATTTTATCTTCTCTTGAAGCTTTTCCATTTTCCATTACTTTCATTGCGATAGCTACTTCTTTCTACTTATTGATGGAATATCGTCATTTTTATTTGATGAAGTAAGGTGAACTACTGAGTTGTTTTGATGAAATGAATAATTTTGAATAAAAATTTGCTGCCTCTTCTCTTTTAGAACTTGCTGTTGTTTCAGAGTAATAGTTCTACTTTTTGCTTTCAAAGCTAGAATTCTTTTGCAGTTAACAATAAGTTTTTTTTTTTTTTTTTTTTTTTTTTTTTTTACTTTCTTCTATATTCTAAAAGAAAGTATTGGATTCGTAAAAATTTTCGACCTGGGGTTTTTGATGGATTTACATGTTTTGAGAGTGTAGAACACGATTTGACCATTTTTAGAAAATGTCTGTCTGTCCATCTCTGTGTGTGTATGTGTGACAAAATTTTGTGGCAGCTGTATCTCAGGAACTACTGCACAGAATTTCATACAAATTGGTATGTAGTTACACCTTGACATAAATTAGTGCCTATAAACTTATGGTAAAAATTGTCTTACAGGTTGCGTTGCCATCCTGCTTTTTCTAAATTTTTGACATTTTAGTATAGGACAAAATTATGTATAAATGTGCATCAAGACAATTTTTTTTTTTTTAGTAAACATTATGAAATTTACAATAATTATTTATAATACAGATAGTCAACTGGGAAAAAAAAATTTGCATATGTAGGAGCATCGCCTCCCGCCTGGGGGGAATAAATTTTTATGTTAGGTATCTTTCGAAAGAGCTCGCCAGTACCTTTAAAATGAATGGCTGAACCATCGATCTGCGATAATTTAAAATAAAATTATCGATTTTTTTTTTTTTAATGTAATACCTAGAATAAGATAAACTTTTTTTGAATATTTAGTGTTATACTACTTCTCTAATATGGAAATCGTATTCATTATCATGGAAGATAATTTTATGAAATAATGATTTTGATCAATTATTTTTACTGAATGAATTTGCATAGAAAATATAGAAGAAAATCATGTGGTGGCCACAATATTCTAGTTTTTTTCCTTTTTATTTTCATTCTTCAAACCTTTATTTTCTTCAATGACTTGTTGGATCATATAACAATTAAATTTCCTTGTGTCTTCTACAATCTTTTTCTAAGAGTTTTACATAGTTCGGAAAATTCAACCTTTGCAGTAATGTTTTCCTTGTTATATTTCATTCTTCTTCTTTTCTTGATAAGCTGTTATGTCTCTTCAGAAGTTTTCTTAAAAGGTTTTTCTTCCAAACCAGCAACATCTCTTGCTCTTCCAGAACAACATCGACAAAGTTCATCGTGAATTCACTGATGTCTTCAATATACTCAAGCAGCTGAAATCCCTTTTTTTTTTTTTCCAAGCTGGAATTCGTGTTACTTTCTTCTATATGTAATATAGAGAAAGTATTGGATTCGCGAAAATTTTCGAAGTCCACTTTTTGATGGATTTACATGTTTTGGGATGTGGAGAACACGAATTAATAGTTTTTAGAAAATGTCTGTCTGTCTGTCTGTATCACTTTTTTGTGGACGCTGTATCTCACGAACCAATGAATGAAATTTAACCAAACTTGGTATTTAGTTGCACCCTGACGTAAACTGGTGCTGATTAGATTTTGGGATCAATCGCTCAATAGGTGGCGTTGTGATCGCATTTTATGCAAATTTTTAACATGGCAGCATAGGACAAAATTCCGTATAAATGGGCATAAAGAGAGTTATTTTACACTTGTGATTGTAAAATTAATATGAATTATTGATAATAGTAGTAGTTAGCTAGGAAAAAAATTTTGTGCATGTGGGGGCATCGGTTCCCCCCCCCCTGGGGGGGAAGTACCCCCCCGGGGAAGTAAATTTTCAAGATGGGTATCTTTCGAAAGTTCTCGTTGATAATAGTAATAGTTAACTGGGAAAAAATTTTTGTGCATGTGGGGGCATCGGTTCCCCCCCACGGGGGGGGAAGTACCCACCCGGGGGGGCAAAGTTTCAAGATGGGTATCTTTCGAAAGGTCTCGTCAATACCTTTAAAACGAATGGTTGAACAATAAATCTGTGATAATTTAAACCAAAGTTATCGATTTTTTTTACTTTTAACAAAACAAAACAGAAAAAAACAGCATTTTTTTTTTTTTTTTTTTAACGAAATTTAACCAAACTTGGTATTTAGTTGGTCCCCGACATAAACTGCTGCTGATTATGTTTGGGGATCAATAGCTCAACAGGTGGCGCTGTGATAGCATTTTATCTAAATTTTTAACATGGCAGAATAGGACAAAAATTCGTATAAATGTGCATAATAAGAGTTGTTTTAAACTTGTGATTGTAAAATTAATATGAATTATTGATAATAGTAGTATGTAACTAGGAAAAAAATTTTCTGCATGGGGGGCATCGCTTCCCCCCCCCTAGGGGGAAATACCCCCCCAGGGGGGGGTAAATTTTCACAATGGGTATCTTTCGAAAGATCAGGTTGATAATAGTAGTAGTTAACTAGGAAAAAAATTTTGTGCATGTGGGGGCATCGGTTCCCCCCCCCCACCGGGGGGGGGGAAGTTCCCACCCGGGGGGCAAAGTTTCAAGATGGGTATCTTTCGAAAGGTCTCGTCAATACCTTTAAAACGAATGGTTGAACAATAAATCTGTGATAATTTAAACCAAAGTTATCGATTTTTTTTACTTTTAACAAAACAAAACAGAAAAAAATCGCTTTTTTTTTTTTTTTTTTTTTTTTTTTTTTTTTAACGAAATTTAACCAAACTTGGTATTTAGTTGGTCCCCGACATAAACTGCTGCTGATTATGTTTGGGGATCAATAGCTCAACAGGTGGCGCTGTGATAGCATTTTATCTAAATTTTTAACATGGCAGAATAGGACAAAAATTCGTATAAATGTGCATAATAAGAGTTGTTTTAAACTTGTGATTGTAAAATTAATATGAATTATTGATAATAGTAGTATGTAACTAGGAAAAAAATTTTCTGCATGGGGGGCATCGCTTCCCCCCCCCTAGGGGGAAATACCCCCCCAGGGGGGGGTAAATTTTCACAATGGGTATCTTTCGAAAGATCAGGTTGATAATAGTAGTAGTTAACTAGGAAAAAAATTTTGTGCATGTGGGGGCATCGGTTCCCCCCCCCCACCGGGGGGGGGGAAGTTCCCACCCGGGGGGCAAAGTTTCAAGATGGGTATCTTTCGAAAGGTCTCGTCAATACCTTTAAAACGAATGGTTGAACCATAAATCTGTGATAATTTAAACCAAAGTTATCGATTTTTTTTACTTTTAACAAAACAAAACAGAAAAAAATCGCTTTTTTTTTTTTTTTTTTTTTTTTTTTTTTTTTAACGAAATTTAACCAAACTTGGTATTTAGTTGGTCCCCGACATAAACTGGTGCTGATTATGTTTGGGGATCAATAGCTCAACAGGTGGCGCTGTGATAGCATTTTATCTAAATTTTTAACATGGCAGCATAGGACAAAAATTCGTATAAATGTGCATAATAAGAGTTGTTTTAAACTTGTGATTGTAAAATTAATATGAATTATTGATAATAGTAGTATGTAACTAGGAAAAAAATTTTCTGCATGGGGGGGCATCGCTTCCCCCCCCTAGGGAAAAAATACCCCCCAGGGGGGGGTAAATTTTCACATTGGGTATCTTTCGAAAGGTCTCGTCAATACCTTTAAAACGAATGGTTGAACTATAAATCTGTGATAATTTAAAACAAAGTTATCGATTTTTTTTACTTTTAACAAAAAAAAAAAAAAAAAAAAAATCGTACTTGTTTTTTTTTTTTTTTTTTTTTTTTAAATATTGTTACTGATTGAATATGTATAGGTAAATATAGAAGAAAGTCTTGTGGTGGCCACAACATACTAGTTTTTTAGTTTTTAGAGACTGTGGTTGAGACAAATATAGCGGTATCCTCGAATTTTGAGGACAAAATAAATAAATCATCTTAAACTGTCAAATTTTAGTAATTTTTATGTATAAAGGGAGGCATACTATTGTAACAATCGCAGCTATCGTCGATCACAAGTCGGATCGTACACTCCGCTGCAAAAGTATCCGAGCACTAGCAATAATCCCCGTCTCAAAAAAGTACACTTAATACTGCTTTGTTAAATAAATCCTTGTTGAGTCGTGTTCTTAGTCTATCTGAGAACATGATTCGAAAAGGATTTATTTAACAAATCAGTATTAAGTGCACTTTTTTTAGACAGGGATTATTGCTAGTGCTCGGATACTTTTGCTGTGGAGAGTACGATCCGACTTGTGATCTACGATAGCTGCGATTGTTACAATAGTATGCCTCCCAAATTATCTGAAAGCACTTATTCTAGCTTATTTATTATGCATATAATAAATTATTATAATACAACATTAATAACTTTACAACCGGCATCCTCAAATGTGTTAAGTTTTTGGTTGTTTGGGTTTTATGTCGCACTTGTGCTGCTCAATGGGCAATTGGCGACGGTCTGGGACTCACCCCTAGAGGTGGTTCGGAGACATGCCATCACAATTTTGATCTTCCACAGAAGGGATTCTAAGTTTCAAGGGACGAAGGGTACTGTTCGAGGACTTTCCTCGGGATTCGAGGACGGGTAGTCACCCTAGGCTGATTTATCTTTTTTTCGAATTTGCACCAGTTTCTACCTTTCGATATAATCTGGAACTTTATTTTGCACTGTACCATACTATCCTAAAAATCATTGATTGTATGACCATCTTCTTAGAAGATTTTATATCATATTCAAAATATAAAATTTTCTTAATATATTAGAATAGGGCAAAATTTTGCATAACCGTTGAATTTTAAGGAGCATTTTCATTAACAATATCAGAGCAGTTTTAAAAAATCATTAATAATACTAATAGGAAAAATATTCAATATAAACTATCTACGTTAAAAAATTAGTAAGTTATTCGAAATTATTATTATTATTTTCACAACATGGCAGAATAATACAATTTTTCGTACAATTTTCCGTTATAAGAATTATTGTAATGGAAATAATATAGATTTTTATGCAAACTAAAATACAAAACTGACTTTAATAAAATGAATCAGAAAAACACGATAAAATAAGTATATCGAAAATGGGGAAGATATCCTTGATATCAGGCAGGTTTCGTTTATCTTATAACGGGTATGCGAAAAGAAATTTATCAAAATACATATATGATGGGGGAGCTGAGTAGATTTCCCCTATGCTATATTGTTTATATATATATTATAAACAGAACTGTTTGCAACAGAAAACAGCGATGAACATTAAATATGTCCCATATAATTTTTTCACTCTAAAGCATACTTATATATACTCATTCAGAAAAAGTCATACAAATCTTCTAATGCTTAGGCTGAAAAGCGAGACTTGCGTTCGAATCCGGGGACTCAGGCAGAAATTTTTGGACATTGATAGGACCTACTAAATAAAACTGTCGAAAAAAGTTTTAGTGTAACTTTTCGGAAGACATTTTAATATTATTACAATCATTTGTTTTCTATGTTAGCTTTAAAAAATTTCTTTTTAATTTTTAAAGTAAACCCAAAATAATAATTTAAAAAATGGCAATCAAAAATTGTCTCGAAAACAATTAAAAAATATTTGCTTTTGTTTGACATTTTGTTTGATACATATTTTTTAAAACTGTTTCACAGTTATGAAAACAAAATATTTACTATTAGTTTTTTAAATAAAAGTGGATGAAAATATTCTAAAATTGCTTTTAAAAACACCGAAAAATAACAGAAGAGACCAAAAGTTCTCCGAAAAAAAAAAAAAAAACTAAATATTCCTACTTTTGTTACAACTTATAGGGGAAAAAAAAAATTCTAAGTAGCTATTCATAATCAGAAATTAAATCTTTTTCATGAAGAATTAAATAAAAATAAATAAATCCACGAAGAAAATTTTTTAGAGGGAAAATGTTCACAGAAGAATTAATCTAATTAAATTCATTTGTAACTACGAATTATTAAACTAATATAAGAAAAGGAAATAAGAAAAAAAAAGGGAATAAAATGCGATATTCTCCAGACAGGGATTTTTTTTTAGACTCAACATAACTGCCTTCACTTGAAAACCCTTTTAGAACAATGCAAACTATGAATATTTTACTGACTCAGGTATTTTAGTGCACAATGGACCTTTCCACTTCAAAATACTTAAAAAAAGAAAGCTTTTCTTCGGTCTGCCGGTAAACAAAAGACGTGAAACTGAATTATAAATGTATTATTATTTTTTCTACTCTACCTCATGAGAAGCTTGTCATTTGCAGATATATTTTTTTTTCTTTTCATTTTATAATAGTTATCAAATAATCAAATAAATAAAATGGGCTTTTGTTATATCCTAATTCTTTGCAGAAAACATTTTATTATTTTAGTTTTTTTTTTTTTTTAAGTTTATATAAATATAAAGATTCATTTAAAAATTTAATTTCTTTGTTTCTTAAAATGAATGCAAATGAAATTAATTTGTGTTGATGTATTTGTTCGACGATTTGTTTCCAATTGATTAAGCTATATTTAATGCTTTCAGCTCCTAAATAGGAAGAGCATTTTCACTTCCATTACCCCACAACCGTAGGTAATGGGAGTATTGTATTCGGTACAACAATTGGATATCGAGTTTTCAACTGATTTACATGTTTTAAGGTATCCCGAGTCCAAAAAAGTGGTTTTTCACAATTGGTCAGTGTCTGTGTATGTGTGTGGGGAATCTTATGACTATCATATCTCTGAAACTAATAAAGGTAGAACAGTGAAACTTTCCTTTCTACTTGAGTTAAGTTTTATGTACAGATGAATTTTTTAACTTTTGGTGAAAATTGGAAAACTGTAAATGGGACGTGTGAAACCGGAAATAATACCATAAATCCGTATCTCTAAAAACGGCTCTAACGATTTTCTACAAATTTGCTATATAAACACCCTATTAGATGCCTTTCCGTATGTAATAGTTGCTTAGTTCATAAAAATGTATAGACGTCCTGTATAAATAGGCCAATTTGAGGTCTCGCAAGTGCGTTTCTTTGAAAACGACTGTTCGGATTTTTTCTGAACTCGCTATATTAACATTATTTTAGGTATCCTTTCGTATGTAATTGTTGTTTTCCGGTCAATAATAGTCTGCCAAGTTTGGAGGAAAGTCGGTATCTCAAAAACGGCTCTAGCGATTTTCTTGAAAATTGCTACATAAACCGTAATTAGATATATTTTCACATATATTTTGTGTTTATTACAGGAAAATTGACAGTCATTCCGATTATCTAAGGATTTAGATCTCGGATGGATATTTCAAAAAACAGACCTTTTTTTTTTTTTTATTCACTATGTAAACTCTGTTTATTTGTCTTTACACGTGTATCAGTTTTCTCTCACAGAAAGATTGTTAGGTGTCTAACTTAATAAATCAATTTTACATCGTCTGACCACATTATACCCAAAAAAGATAATGCAGGTAATCGTGGGTTGGGGTCAAAATCTCGCGGGACAAAATACCGCGAGGACAAAATATCGCCGACGTAAATGAATACAAAACAAAAATGAATTGGTAATTATTAGTAATGTTGTATAAAATTTCATGACAAAACATACCTATGTCAGAGCACTGACATTCTGACAAACCTACAACAAATTTTTTTATAAATTTTTCTTAAAATAGTTTAAAGACTATATTTATTAACTTTTGTCAAGATTAGTCATAATGAATTCAATCGTACTTATCAATTTTAAAATTTTTAATTCAAGTTCGTGAACAGTGTTCAGCTTTAATGTCAGCAGGGATGTACACGATTTTTAAAATGTATTTTGAATAGTGAAAAGCAAAAGATAAAATAACTTAAAAATAAACATACATAAAATGATGAAATTCAACTCCATGATTTAATTAATTAATTAATTAATTATTTTAATTAGTTAATTAATATTTATAAGGCCATGTGGGCCCCCGCCAGAGATCACGCTTGACACAAAATCAATTTTTCAAATAGATCATACTATTTTTTTGACGCGATATTTTGTCCGGCGAGATTTTGTCCCGCGATATTATGTCTGGATCCTCAGGTAATCGTGGCAATGAAAGTCGTGTGGTTGTTATACACCTGATTTTTACTTTTAATTTTTTGAATATAAGTAGAGTTTATCTAAAGCATCTTTAATCTGTTAAAACTGAATAAGATAAATAATTATAAGATAAAAAAATATTTTTATATACCATGCTTTAAATTTTCTCATGAATCATAGCTATGGAACTACATTAGCACTTATCAATGTGTATAAATTTTTTGAGTGATAATGACACCAATTTCTGTGAGATGCAATAAATATATTAACCTGATTAAATTCAAATAATATTTAATTAATCAATAAATACTAACTTTGTAAATCAGCACACTATAAACTTCGAAAGTTGCAATAAATTGTTTCATGTCAAAATACATAGTACGGTCCTACATTAGATGAAAAAACCAAGCATGAATATAGAGCATTAAAGCAGCCAGGGTATAAACTCGCGTACTAAAAATTTTAAAGCGATTAATGCATATGGTTTTCTCTGATATGTCATTTTTTAAGCTTTGGTAAAAGTATTGCTATCTCTCGCACAAAAAAGGAACAAAAAAAAAAAAAAAATAAAAATAAAAATAAAAATAAAAATCGATTAATACTTAAAAAAAAAAAAAGTTAAATGTTTTATTTTAATGCGAAACCAATTAATGATAAAAAAAATAATTCAGTTTCCTATATAACATAAATTTAGCAATGCTTTTTTGTAAATCGTGGGTCCAGGGAGATATCGCAGTTTATTTTGCGTTTCAGGTGTAGATAAACTTTCGGATCGGTACCAGATTCTACATCATAACCCGATCAGCTGATTGTGACTCCTTTCTGCCTCAGTTACCGTCTTGAATCTTTTATAAATGTCTAAATGTACTTCTTTTCCTAGATAATTCTAAAGGGAAATAGCATTTTACCAGTTTAAATTAAGTTAATAAATATTTCAATTATTTTAAAAAGAGCACCATTAAAAATCCATCCTCAAATAAAAAGGTTAAACCAGTGACATCAAATCTAAAGTGTTTTATAAAATCTTTTATATTTCACTTGAAAGAACTTTTTTCTTAATTATGATTAAAAGCAAACATGTATTTTTACTTACTCGAATTAAATGTGTAAAAAAAAACCAAAGTTAGCTAAGTCAATTTAAGTTTTAGCTGTTTAAAAATAACAACACTTTTAGAAAAGAAAATTCAATTTAAAAATGAAATGAAGATAACTTTGTCATTTGGAAATTGAAGTGGAATCTTAAATAGTTTATTAATGAGTAGATATCCTTCTTTCAGTAACCAACCATGATTAAGCAAAAATATACTTTGCTTTCAAAATATTTTTTTATTGATAGTTTTGTAAGCACAAACTAATTGTTTTAAAAATAATGGCATTACTTAAAAAGGAAACTCAATTTTGGAAATATTAAAAGAAAAATAAATTATTTTCATTGCGATGTGGAATCTTGTAATAGATCGATGTACAGTCGGGGGAAAAAAAACGCAACACTCAACGTAACTTCGTTGCTAATCGATGTAGAAAAATGTAATAGGTATCATTCGACGGGGAATTGTGAATAGTTTCAGAAAATGAATTGAAATTTTGAATTGGGGGTCGTCTACATATTAAAACGCGCACCAACTTTGATTTTTTCAATGGTAATGCCCCATTTTTCTTTTATATTTGAATTCCTGGGATCGCGACAACGCGAAAAAGTATATTGGTTGTATATCTTACTTATCACAAAATTATAAGCGTTCAAAGTTTGAAGATGCTAATGTTAAATTCATATTTCAAACTTTTATTAATATCTCCACAAAAAATAACTTGATCGATATAAATTTTTTTTTTACGAGAAATAGTGAAGAAACCCAAACATAATCCATCATTACTTATGATTCTAAAAAATATTTTTAATTCTGAAAAATATTAATAAATTCATATTCATAAAAATTATGAATTATGACCTATATTAATTTTTACATAAAACGAATCCTAATGCTGAAAAATATGGGTGTGCAAATTTGCAGCTCATTCCAGTTACTAGTTTTTGAGATATAAATAAATCTTCTTTTGGAGTGGTTTAGAGGGCCGTCTCTAATAAAGTTTTGCTTGAGATAACGAATCAAATCTTAAAAAATAACAAAGAAAGTTAAACAAAGTATTTTTATTTTTTATTTACGAGTCAAATTATATAACAACAACGTCAAACGCAAAGAAATGAAACAAAAATGATTAGTGTTAGACATTAGTGTTAGCATCAAGAATTCCTGTTTTCTAAAGAAGACAAGCCCCGCCTTCATCGTTCTTCAAAACAAAACAATACAGAAAAGAAAAGTAAATGGGACATTGAGTGGTGAATTCGTGTTAAACCCCTTATTTTATGTTGACAAAAATATGCACAAGTGGTATTTTTGCTTCATCGATTACTGGTGATAAATTTTGAATCTTTTAAACGAACACTAGAAGAAAAAATTAACTAAATAGGCGGGGATTACTGTTTTAAATAGAAAATTAGGTTTAATGTAAAAATTGTCTATTAGAAAAAAACGAGTGGAATTGGAATGCAAGATAGACTTGTAAAATCGTGTCTTAACTACCGTCATAGTTAACCCGTTAGTAGTCGCTAGTTGGTCGATTTGCCGCCCATTCTTCAGTGTTGGCAGATTTTTTTATTCAATAGCCACCAAAAATTTTTAGAAGCAGCATTTGATATACATAAAACGCGAATAAAATCGAAGGAACGTCGATCACATCACTTCTTAAAATTATTGGTGACAGTTAAATAAAAAGTGCGCATTTTGTTATAGGTGGCGCTGTCTATAGCGACTACTAACGGGTTAAACTCATTTGCTTCATATATTGCTTTATTTTTATTTATTTATTTTGTAGGTGGGAGGATTATTATTTTAAATATACTTTAGTCTTTAAAATTTTATTAATATATTTTAACTTTATATATTTTTAAAAATATACTTTAACTTTTATAAATATATTTTAACACTTTTTGCGACCGCAGGATTTTGTCTTTTTGACTGTAAAATCCGCCTACACGCGTTATTCTCTCGGAATAAAATATTTCCGAACAACTCTTCTGTATTCACAATTATATTACAAATGGATATACATTATAATTATATTCTTTCAAATCAATATATTTCTATCTATAGTATATTTTATTGCAAAAATATGAACACTGAGTAAACATCTAAGAAATACGTAATATACAAATTACGAAAGAAACGCCCACTGACAGAGTTACGGATTTTCAAATGACGTGAATCTACGTCAGCAGTCGAGAAAGGGTTAATTAAGAAATTACATTTTCATAGAAATTATAAAACGAATCGTTCAGTTCCAAAGAGTTCAACTGACCCAAAACTGGTAAGTGCGATTAAAATTGTTTAATATTTACTTCATGTGCCCTTACAATAATTTATCCGGAAAGATTTAGTTTATGCGTTGTAGCTATATTATTTCATTTCGTATATTATGTTACACTTACAAAAGAAAATTTAAGCTTTATTGGTGATCAGTACAGCCATAGACACTTTTACTTGAAAAATATTGCACTTTTTTCAGAGAGTACTGTCTGGACCAATCGCAAGTGTAATGTATTTAAATAGACCTAAAATTATCTAAATAAGTACTGAAGTATATACAAATCTAAAAAACTGAATTCTGGATAATTAAAAAACTGAAAAATGTAAATGATTTTATTAATTTTTATAATTCTTTATTTCCTGAAAGATTTCTGGTGTGAAACATTAAAATTTTGTCTATTTCTTATAGGATCTTAATTTTATTTTTCTACATTTACAGATAACCCCTAACACATTTTTATTATAACTCTATAAATACTAAAGTTAAAGTATACAAACAGTATACTTTTCCGCACTGCCAGACTCTCAGGAATTCGAATATGAAGTCAAAATTGGGTGTTGCTATTGAAAAAATTGAAGTTGGCGTTCATTTCAATATGTAGATGACCCCTAATTCAAAATTTGATGACATTTTCAGAAAGTGCATTTAATTTCCTGTTGAATTATGTCTATTAGCTGTTCCTGCGTCAATTAATAACAAAATTACAGCGGGTGTTGCTTCCCCCCCCCCCGACTGTACATACGAGGTCTGTCCAATAAATACGCAAACTAAGGCCATAAAAAGTTTATTTCGCAAAATTTAGTCTTCATCGATTTTGTCCCCTTCAAAGTACTCTCCATTCGTTGCTATGCACTTATTCCATCTTCTTTTCCACGGTTCAAAGCACCCTTGGAAATCCTCGGCAGTCAGGCCTTTTAGTTTTCCCGTCGTTTCTTGCTTTATTGTGTCCACACCTTCCCATTGATGTACCCTCATCACATTTTTGCATTTTGTGGAAAAAAAAGTCGCATGGAGCGAGATCTGGCGAATAAGGAGAATGATCAAGGATTGTGATTGAATTTTTTTGCCAGAAACTTTCGTCGCACACGACCTCTCAAACGCTTGGGAACTGTAAGAAAATAATTTATTATTTTCGTCAATTTCTATTTTCGACACACAGTAAAAACAAGGACAACAGAAACTAACACAACTGGCACAATACGCACAGCTCGACGATCTGCCATGCACTGATTGTTCATTGGGTCTCATGCAACTAGCACCGAAAGTGAGCGAGGCTATAGTCCTCATCATGGCCGACAGATGGCACCAGTTCGCGTATTTATAGGACAGACCTCGTATACCAGGTGTGCCATAAATCTGTAGACATTTAAAAAATTCATAACTACTGAAGGAAAGTTGGTAAATTTGAACGCAGTCTGCAAAAAAGTTATTCTCGTGATTTTTTTTTTTTTTTTTTTTTTTTTTTTTTTAAGCATGGGATGGGGGGGATACTTAAAAATTTCGTCGATGCTGCATGGATACGTATAAGGATAAATATGCAAATTAGAATCCTATATATATTGCACTGTTTTATGATAAACACAGTTTATATTTTATTTTGCCTAATACTTGCTCATACATGAAGTTTTAATTGAGATGCTGACTTGGTGGAAAAGCGTTATTGGTGAACACGTTTTCCCTCAGGTAAAAAAAAAAAAAAAAAAAAAAATCTTTCACGAGAATAATTTTTTCGCAGACCTCTTTTAATTCTACCAAATATTTATATTTTTACGAAATTTTAAAATGTCTACAGGCTAATGAGACACCCAGTATATATAAGCCATGTAACAAAAAATTCTGAGATACATGCCGTGGTGAAAATTGCTCCGACAAAATATTTCAATCTATTCAAAACATTGTATTTAAAATTTTACATAATCTCATTTAATGATTGAAAAGTACATCCTTAGCTTCTAACATGCTTCTATGCTAATTGCGAGGCTGACTTGGTGGATAAAGCGTTATTGGTGAAGATGTTTTCCCTCTGGTAAAAATAAAATCCCAGTTTATGAGAATGACTTTTTCGCAAACCGTGTTCAGTTCTACAAAATTACTTCAATATTAATGAATTTTTAAAATGTCTACAGTCTTATGGGACAGCCAGTATATATAAGCCGTGAAACTAAAGTTTCTCAGACACATGCCATAGCGAAAATTGCTCCGACAAAATATTACAATGTATTCAAACTTTTACATAACCTCATTTAATGATTGAAATGTACATCCTTAGCTTCTAACATGCTATCGATTCTATGCTTGAATGATTAAATAAATTTTTTGAGACCAGTGATAGGATAATTCTTCAAGTGTTTCGAAATTTTGCCGTTAATTCCCCAATTGTTTTTAGAATTAGTTTCTCGGTAAAAGAATTCTTGAGGATAGACCACAATTTTTCAAGCGGTTTCAAATCTGGTGAATTACCCGTCCAATTTGACCTCCCAGTAACGTCAATCCTACTTGCACCTACTTGCCTGGTTCTTTTTGCAGAATGGGGTGTAGCGCCATCTTGTATAAAGACTCATTTGTCTCTTCTTCGGAGCTCTAAATAAACAAGTACAATTGCATTTCTGTAACACTAGGCATCAGCGATTTGCCCTTGAGGAACAATATGCAATCTTGTTACACCGCTTGTGCAAATATCGCCAACAACCATGACTTGGGCAGAAAATTTTGAAACATATATTAGGGGTACTTGGTCTCTGTTTTTAGTTTTGAGGAATTTACTTTTACTTTTACTTTTTGTTTTTATTTCCAGTCAAGTTTCATAAGGAAACAAGATATTTGATCTATCTTCTTCTTCTCTTTGTTTAAAAGTCAACTATCCTAGATATTTCATTAATTCACCAAATTTAACCCTATCTGTTATATTTTTGATGATAATAATGGGTGACTCGCACTTTTGAAGGATCTTTTAATCCAGTTAGTTGATCTACTGTATCCGTTGACTGCAGTGTGACTGATTTTCGTACCTATTTCTTATTTCTTTTAGTATTGATTAATAGACTGGCTGATTTTTGAAGAGATGCATCAAAAATTTTCAATTCTTCTTAATTGCCCGTTCATGAGATAATGTTGTCAAGACGTTCTAGGCTGCTTTCATTATTAAAATTTGTTTTATTTTTCCATTTTGAAATAATGTTTCTTTCATCATCCAAAATTCTTGAAATTTCTTTAAATGGATATTTTGCTTTTGAAAATGCTTGAATTGGATATATTTTACAATCTTTAGGTGAACGAACTTCAGGTAGTATATTTTAGGATATCTGAAAAATAAACAACTAAGGTTTTATACAAATGAATAATAACTATAATTTACGAGATAGAAGTGTCTGAAAAACTTTTGTTTTTCACGACTTTTATATGTATATATATATATATAGAGAGAGAGAGATAGATAGGTAGATAGATAGATAGATAGATTGAAAATAACGTGTTTAACTTAAAAATAACATCAAGATGGAAAAAAATAAGAAAATAAAATTTGATAAAAAGGAAAAAACTTCTAAGCTTAGTCCAAATATAGATTAATTTTTTATATTATATTTTATTTTATATTTTAAGATAATTTTCCATGTGTTTTCAAAGATTTCTTTCTTAAAATAACGCGCATTTGTTCTTAAAATGGAGATACAATGACGCAAACAGCAGTCTAGACACAAATGAATCAAACCAATTAAGTGGCAAAAATATAAAATTTTTCAGTATTTGGCGTGGTACCTTTTACTTAAATGTTATTATTTATATATGTACAAATTAAAGTGGAAAGCAGAATTTTTTATCTGGATTTCAAAATATTTCAAGATATTTTCAAAAATAGTTTTAAGAAAAAATGTAATACGTTATCTCTCTTTCAATAAGGCGTGTTCAATTTAAAAAGAAGAGTAATTTTCTCGGCCATAATATACAAGGCGTAAATTGAACCATAATCTTTTTCTAATTGAGTTTTACGCAACTGGGCAACTTCATAAAGTAAGTAGTTATTATATGCTAAGAAAATTGGTAAAGATAACATGTTTAACACAGAAGAAATTATCATTCTAGTTCGAAAGAAAATCATTCATGAAATATCGCTAGTATACTCGCGCATAATTATGCAAGATAATTTTGCTCATTGATAATATATAAGACGCATATGGTTATACAGTCGGTAACAAAAGTGTCCGAACACTAGCGAAAATTCCTATTTAAAAAAAGTACACTTCATACGGTTTTGTTAAATAAATCCTTGTCGAATCCTGTTCTTAGTCAGTGTTAGAACATCATTCGATAAGGATTTATTTAACAAATCCGTATGAAGTGTACTTTTTTTACATAGGAATTTTTGCTAGTGTTCGGACACTTTTGTTACCGACTGTACAATCATTCTATATGTTATTTAGAAATTTTTGCAACTGTATAACATTATGGAATATTCAATTATTACATTCTGGGAAATTAGTAGTGATAATATTGGTACAGCGCATGAGAAATTCTTATGCTTATTCTAAAATAAACTCAATAGTTAGATTTCGCAAAGTGTACAGTCGGTAACAAAAGTCTCCTAACACTAGCAAAAATTCCTATATAAAAAAAGTACACTTAATACAGTTTTGTTAAATAAATCCTTGACGAATCCTGTTCTTACTCAGTCTAAAAACAGGATTCGACAAGGATTTATTTAACAAAACTGTATTAAGTGTACTTTTTTTATATAGGAATTTTTGCTAGTGTTAGGAGACTTTTGTTACCGACTGTAACTACACTAAATTTTGTTCTTTGATAACATATAAGGACAAAGCCTATTGAAAGACCATTTTTTTTTTTTTAATACGGAATTCAGAGTATTTTTTTTTTTTTGCATTTAAACAACATTATAAAGTAAACAATTATTTCATTCTATGAAATTAAATAGAGGTAATATGTTCAACACATTAGAACCTCTCACTCGAGTTCCACATAAAGTTTCATCTTCAGATTTCACAAAGTATAATCACATATAGCATGATTTTGTGTCTAGATGATATAGAAGAGGAGTAAATTAACGGATAAAATCGAAAAAGATATAATTCGAAAAATTGAAATTCGAAAATCGAAAAAAATCTTGATTACGTGCATTTCTGCGCGATTTAAGTTCCACTTCGGGCAAGTTTTTTAGCGTTGCAATCAGTGGTCTCGGCTTCAAACCCCATGCAGGTGCATAACTCTCTTTATTTACATATAGAGTTAAAGTCTTTTTCGAAAACACTCATTAGGAAATTTATCAAATATATTTAACTTTTCTGTATTATTTTTCTATTACGCGTTTCATATTTTGTTCTTTTTCATTTCTTTTTATCTAATTATTTAATTTCTTTTGTCTTTTTCTTTTAGTCTTATTAGTTTAGGTTCTTAAAAATGTTCAATATTACTCTTAGCAATTTTAATAAATGTGTTTACAGAACTTTTTCATATTTTTCCTTCATTCGTATGCAAAATTCTTTAATGTATTTTTACTTATTCTTTCTGTTAACATGTTTTAAAAACATTAATTCAATTACAGAAACCTTTAAAAGCATTGATAAGTCAAATATTTTTCAAAATTTCTCTATGTGTTTTAACTTATTTTTTTTTTAGCCAATTTATATATCGATTTTTTTATTCACATTTATTTTGCTCTATTCTACTTTATATATATATATGATTTTCTAAAGAGACTTTTTATTGTGATTTTAAATTAAATTTTACAAATATCTTTTAAAAGTTATCTTATTTTTCGATAAAATATTAAATACATTTTTCTATTCTTTGTCCACTGAATAGAAGATTTTTTTTTAAAAAAAATGGCTTTTTCAGGAATACCGCATAAATATAATATGCGAATAAAAAAGAAATGATGCATATTAATTTAGTCGAACAGACCTTTCAAAATAAGTTGAAGGAAAAAAAAAAAAAAAAATAACAGTAGTCTCCCTAATGGATATTTTTTATATTAAAAATATTTTATCTGAACTATTTGAAAATTTTTTTTTAATTAGAATTAAAAAAGTCTCTTGTTAGAAGGTCTACATTTCTTTTCTTTTCTTTTATTTATTTATTTGTGTGTGTGTGTATGTGCATGTGCATTTGTGAGTGGTGGAAAGAATAAAATTATATTTCTAAAAACAAATTAGAATATGTCATGAGTATTTTCATCAGTACTAGGGACTCATTTATTCAAAGAATACAATTTATAAAAGTACCTTTATTTAACTACGTAAGACAAATTTTCTATTCGTAATTAAACATTAGTGTATTGCAAAAACTTATTTTATTTATTTTTTTTTTTTTTCTTTTTATCGCTGTTAAAATATTATATATATATAAGTGTATGGAAACAAAAGTTTTAAAAAATGTAATCGAGTATGTCCTATTCATTAGATGGCTCTGAATTAAATTAAAGACCAAGTTAAAATAGTTCTAAAAATAAGTATAAAAACTTGATTAAATCTAACAACTTATAGCAATGTATTTTAATTTAAATTATATTACCATAAAAAAAAAATCAATATATTTTATTGCGTCAAAGTTTTTGTCTCCTTAATTTCATGTAAATATTATTGTTACCTACTAGGGTCACTATATTTAAATAAATTTTTAAAATAATTGAATCACTATTTTATGTATATATATATATATATAATTTTATAAATAAAAAACTAAAAAAAAAAAATTAAAAAAAAATTAAAAAAAAAAAAAAAAAAGCCTTGAAATCCCTTTAAACCTCACTTCGGATATCTGCTGACTACGGCTGCTCTTTTCCCGCCCGCACTGCATCGGGTCCAGGTTCCCACTGTCTGCATAAACGTCTTTCCGGGGCACTTCAATTTGGGTATTTTTCGACGACAGGTGGAGTTGCTATTATTCAAGAACTACGATTTTAAAGATGTCTGTATCTCAGCATTTATTAAATATTTTAGTTTCGGAACCATGTACTTTACAGCCCCCTCTCTTTACACCATATTACCATACGATTCCTACCAATATAATAAATAAAAGGAAAAGGAGATTTTTTTTCTTTAGAAGGAATTAAATAAATAAAATTAAATAATTTTTGATTGAACTTCAATTTTTTTAATTTTAATTCTTTGTACTATACTACCATTTTTTCCAATAAATACAAAATAATAATAAAAATAATAATAATAAATATATAAATAAAACACCTTTCAAAGAAATTAATTAAATGAATGAAAAATAAAAGTTGTTATATTATAAAAAAAAATTATACATGCATAGGTTTTATATTGTTTTTAATTTTAAACTTAATACTTTAAAAATTTTTTGTACTGTTTTTCTACCATTTGATTTCAATAAATATAATAAACTTAAAAAAAAAAAATCGCTTTTTAATGAATGAATTAAATAAATAAAAAGTAAAAAACTTAACGGCTGTTGCTAAGATACGCAGACAATTGAAACGAAAGAATTTTAGAAAATGAAACAGAAATGTCAGTGGATAAAAGCAGAAGAAATAATAATAATTAAAAAGATTCAGATTCGAAATTCAAAAAAAAAAAAAAAAAAAAAAAAAATCTCGATGAGGTGCACACCTACAATGTCCCACCTACCCCTCTACTAAATTTTGTAAGTCTGCGATCAGTAGTCTGAGCAGTAGAGCATAGACACACACACACACACACACAGAGAGAGTGAGAGAGAGACATACAGATACATAAACACTTCTCTTTTTTTATATTTACATTATCACTCATGTCCATTATTTATTGGTTAATTATCTAACTGAGATTGCTAAACTATCTGAATTTCCAATATTACACAATCTATCAATAAGTATTTGGACACTTTCGAATTTAGACGCTTTGGCAAATACCAAGTAAAGTTCTTTAGGAATCATTTTCAAACTTTGTAGTGTAAAGAACACATTATACGTCATATATTTCAGCAAAAGTTGTGTTCTGAAGAGAAAAAGGAAACATATAAAAAATTAAACAAAAATAAAACTGGCTTGAATCATCCTGTAAAAAGTAGCGCTTTAAATGCGTTTTGGCTGCAGCATGTGATTATGAATTTTTTTTCTCATTATCTGTATAAATTTTTATGAGGTTGCCGCATATATTTATGGACATATAACGGTTTAGTTAAAAAATTTCAATAAAATTTCCACTTTTTAAATTGTAACACATAGGGTATTTAACCCAGAGAAAAACCATTTTTAGAAAATTTGGCATACATACATTAGACATAGAATACAGCAATCAGAATGCAAAAATGTTAAATGTCTTAAGAAATATGAGTATTTTTACTAAATAATTTTTAACCACGCATGCGTTAGCTTTTAAAAAATTTCATTTAAAAAATTTAAGAGCTGAAAGTATTGAGCTACTTATATGAAAACCCCAAACAAATATCGAGGCAAATTGAAAAATGTATGAGAGATAGAAAGAGCTAAATTTCAGCTCTTCTCAAAAAAAAAAAAAAAAAAAGAAGAAGAAGAAGAAGAAGAAGAAGTAAGAAGATGAAGTAAGAAGATGACAGGGGTGTTTGGTTTTATCAATATTTATTTACAATCAGCGAACACTGTATTACCATTGGGCATTGATTGAACCAAATGAAAATGTGAGTGAAACCCCTCATTAGTTTCTCTTTTATTTCAAGAGAATAGAAATTCTGTTCATTCTGTCTCTCATAATTTCTTGAATTTACACGATACTTGTTTGGGATTTTCATATAAGTTGCTCGATACTTTTGGCTATTAAATTATGCAAATGAAATATTTTAAAAGCTAGCACATGCGTAGTTAAAAATTATTTAGTAAATACGTTCATACTTTGTAAGATATTTAACATTTTTGCATTTTGATTACATACAGTATGCTATGTCTAATATAATATGCCAAATTTTCTAAAAATATTTTTGCACTAGGTCTAATATCCTATGTGTTATATTTAAAAAGGTGGAATATATATATATATATATATATATATATATATGTTTGCAATTTATTAAAAAAAAACCGTTATATCTACATAAACATATGTGGTAGCTTCATAAAAAAATTATACAGATAATGAGCAAAATCTTCATAATCACATGCTGTAGTCAAAATGCATTTAAAGCATATCTCGTTACAGGGTAATCCAAAACATTCTTTTTTTTTTTTTTTTAACTAGTCCTTTTTTTCTTTTCAGGACACAACATTTGTGAAATATATGAGGTATCACATGTTCTTTACACTACTAAAGTTTCAAGATGATTCGTAAAGAATTTTTCTAGATATTGAACAAAACGTCTAAATTTGAAAGTGTCCAAATACTTATTGGTAGATACTGTATTAGGACATATGTGTTATAAATACCTTATATTACTCCCAGATTTCTATAATAATAATAAAAAATAAATAAATAAATAAAAATAAAAATTACACTATAATATACAGATCGACATAATATTACTATAATAAATAATACTTTAAATTGTAATTAATACTTACAAGAGATCTTCATATATAATTTTCTTTTTTTATTGCAGTCGCATAAATATATCCGTAAAACAATTGTGCAGATCGACGGATTTTTGTTAGTTTGTTTCTCACTTTTAAATATATGCTACATGGGAAAGGCCCACTAGAATCCGAGTGGTTCTGCGCTCAAAGCTAGTAGATGGGAAATGTCGGGTTCGATCACAGGTCGTGCTCATCGACCTAGTCTTTCGATGTTTTCCATGCTTTTCTCCGAAAATCACCTAAATATGGGCTAGGATCTCTTAGAAAGATCCCCACGAGGGGCAATTCCTCTACAAGTCTGGGACCCTTGCGTAGTCAGTGTGTAGTCCCCAACGCAACCGCTGTGTAAACTAGTATGATGTGGACACCACATGATTTTTTTCTATATAATTTTACACAAAATTCAATCAATACAAATTATTTATTTAATTATCAAATTATTTTCCTTTATAAATGCAGACGATTTTTATCTGACAGAATTAGATTATCACTAAATGTCGAAAGATGTCAATATTCTACAAATGAGATTTTTTTTTTTTTCGTCGTTAAAAGATTAAAAAAAAAATTCGATAACTTTGCTTTAAATTATCACAGAGCTATAGTTCAACCATTCGTTTGAAAGGTATTGATGAGATCTTTCGAAAGATACCCATATTGAAAATTTACTCCCCCCCCCCAGGTGGGGGAGAAGCGATATTCCCACATGCGCAATTTTTTTTTCCAGGTTACTACTACTATTATCAATAATTCTTATTAATTTTAAAATCACACGTTACAAATAACTCTCATTATGTACATTTATATGAAATTTCCATGTTAAAAACATAGAGAAAATGTGATCACAGCGCCACCTATTGAGCGATTGATCCTCAAATCTAATCAGCACCAGAGTGTACGGCAGGCCAACAAAATACCAAGTTTGGTTAAATTTTGTTCATTGGTTCGTGAGATACAGCGCCCACAAAATTTGTGACACACACACACACACACAGACAGACAGACTGAGTGACAAACATTTTCTAAAAACAGTCAAATCGTGATCAGGTCATCACAAAACGTGTAAAACCATCGAAAACTGGAGTTCGAAAATTTTCACGAATCTAATACTTTCTCTCTCTCTCTATATATATAGAAGAAAGTAAAAAAATGCTGTAATCGCGAAAAAATTTGATTATGAGATAGATTTTGGTGTGTCTATGCATTTTGAGGTTTCTGAAATTTATTTTTGCTATTTTGACAGTGATGTATACATCGTATGTGAGTGTGTACATTAACACAATAGCATCTAAACTCCTTATTCTATTGAGCTCAGATCTGGTACATATATTATAAATCAAATCATGTCGACTGCCATAAAATTGTCATAATTCTTTTACAGGGACACAAAGAAAAATTTTTTTAATTCATTACGGCCTACAAACTCTTTTTTTTTTTTTTTTTTTTTTTAAATGCACAGTTATTTGAACTCTACATTCTATTGCGATAAAATTAGGTATTTTTTATAGGGGATGGTCGCAAAATCTATATAGATTCTTATGAATGTCGGAGTTAATTTTTATGACAGGGATAAAAAATAGAAATCTGACACATTGCGGTATAAAGACTCCAAAAAGTTTCTTTTCATAATTTTAAATTGTATAAAACTTAAAAAGCCGTTACATTGACTTGCTGAATTATTATCACTATGGGAAATGATGCGTTGCATGACACATAGTTTTTATTACGGGGTAACATAAATGAATTTAAGTAAATTTACGTTCTATGGGCTTAATTATCTGAAGTGCATTAAATTATTTGAAAAATAATAAAACTTACATATGTTTCAGAGATTTTATACAGCATGACCGTAATTTGAAATAGGGTATCTGACCATTTATAGTTCTTTTTACAAAGATCACAAAAGAATTCGAATACATTACAATTCATTCAGCCAAAAAAAAAAACGCCCCCCCACCTAATTTCGCCGTAAATTATCTTAGAAACATTTGACTGGTACCGATCGATTTGTAATAACGTCTAGTTTATAACGGTATAGTTACATTTTGCCTAGGGGGTCGTCTACATATTAAAACTGGCATTAACTTCAATTTTTTCAATGGCAACCCCTATTTTTGACTTCATATTCAGATTTCTGAGATCAAGGCGGTTCGGAAAACATACCTATTTATATACTTTAAATCAATTCTAAATAGAGTTACAGGTGAAAATGTATTAGGGGTCCGTCTGTGCATTTAGAAAATATAAATCATGTTCTACCACCCAGTATACATTATTTATTAAGTTTCACACCCGAAAATTTTTTCAGAAATGTTAATTATAAAATAAAAATTCACAGAACTCTCTGAGTTAGTTTATGAATTAAAAGATTTTTATTGGTTTCTATTGATTAAACATCAGATAGTTCACTTCATACGAAGAAAATTAAATAGCTTGAATAGATATCAAAATATCTATCAAAAAAAAAGGTAAATGGTTTTAAATTTGTTTGAAAATTCAAAATTATTTTAACTCAAGCTGCTGTATAATTGTCTGAAACGGTGGCACTCAATCTGGTTCCCACGGCCGTTTCACAGTGACAATGGGAGTTTGTTCTGATACTGCAGTACTTTAATTAATTGACTTTTTAAAAATATTAAAACAGATTTTTTTATTTTTATTTATTTATTTTTTTAATTAATAATTTTTTTATGACATTATTAAAAACTTTTACATAAATCTCCACGATATTCTTTAGCTTTTATATTTTATAATGTGTAACAAATTAATATGCAAAATAATAAAGCCTACTACTTAATATGATGTTCTAAAATTCTACTCTTAACATAGATACCGAAGTGGACGGTGGGTGTAGAAAGGCTGACTACACTTAATCTAAATCTTCAGTTGAAAAGGTCAAAATGTTACATTACTCTATTTAAAAAAAAAAAAAAAAAAAAAAAAAGCAATTTTTCACTATTTGATTCTGTATTAAAAAACTTTTAATAGAAATTTGATATTTTATTATGTTACATTATGGGATAAATTTTAAATAACCAAAGCTTACAAACGGTACAGTAACCAAATGCAAATATGTCACAACAAAATTTAAACAGAAAATTCATGGTAAAAAATCTTTTTAAAATTATTAAATATTCATAATAATAATAATAAAACGATTGTCGAATGCATAATTGCTGTTTCATGCAATCAGTTTCGCTGTACCGTGTTTTCTAAAACATGATATTTAACTAGAGGTGTACGTACTCTTGAATATTGAAATGCGAAAAAAAGTGTAACAGGGTTAAAATAGAATTTTAGCAGCGAAAAAGTAGAAAAAGATATTTAATACTTATGAAGAAAGACTTAACATATTAGGATCGGATATATTCCTCTCTTGTACCGTAAGCCACGTCTTTTCACAAATTTTCTAAAACTTAATAATATAAAACAAAATAATTTTGCATATTTGTAATTAAATTATTTAAGTTTTGTCTTCAATAATCGATGTAGAAAATACCATAGTGATTTACGCATACCAGCGTCACATATAGAGTCAAATAGGAGTATGCAAATTAGTCTTTTTTTTTTTTTTTAAATAGTGTTTCAGCGAATCAGAGGCGGGGCTTCTTTTCTTTTGAAATTCTTTCACAATCCCTCGCCTACATTGTGATAACTTTACAAAAATATGCCAAGTTGTATGATAAACATCGAAATATTGCTTAGGAAACAATAAAAATAACATAAAGGTAAATTAAAATAGTTTTCCGTCAAATGATCTACAAAATTTACTTATAGAGGATACAGATTATAACAAGTGACGGCCCCCTAACAGGAATAAAAAGTGAAATATCACTGTAACTCAAAAAATAATGTTAGGAACGAGCTGTAAATTTGGAAACCCATGTTTTTGATGATGCCCATTCTATCCGTGCAAAAATTAACATAGGTCATAATTCATATTTTTTTCAAATATGAATTTATTAATAATTTTCATAATTCAAAAAATGTTTTTTTAGCAAAAATTTGCATGGAATATGTTTGGGTCACTTCATTCTAACGAATAAAAAAAACAGAATTTAAATATCATAATTATTTCGGAAGATATAATTTAATGTTTGTCACATTCATTTAACATTAGCATCCCCAAACTTTGACAGCTTATAACTGTATGAAAAATTGAGCGAAATATATAAACTATACCATTTTCCGTGATGATTTGATCAAAAGAATTCAAATAAATTATAAAAAAGGGATGTTACCATTGAAAAAAATGAAGTTGATGTCAGTTTTAATATGTAGACGACCCCCTAAGTAAAATCTAACTATAACATTATAAATTAGACGTTATTACAAACTGATCGGTACCTGTCGCATGTTTCTACGATAATTTACGGCGAAATTAGGTAGGGGGTGGCGTTTTTTTTTTTGGCTGATTGTACAATTATAATAATTTTGTGAGAAAAACTAAAAGAATTATTATTATTTTCAATTTGATTTTTACTGAATTACTCATTGATTCAAATAACTTAAATGGCTTGTATCTAACAAATATTCGATAAAGCGAGAAGAATATATCATTCCAAAATTTTGTATTCTTACTTTCCCCTTGAACCCATACTTGAAGCAGCTGTTATTAAACTTCAACGTTCTATGCACATGTGAACAACGAATGTATGTTCATCTCAAAGAAGGACATTTATCCCAGTTAATAAAAAGTTTTTTCACATGTTTGAATGTTCTGAACGTAATAAAAATATACTGAAAAAGTATTTTTGAATCTGGCGATACAAAAATTAGGCTCTTGAAAAGACATTACAGTGCCCTTTTCTTTTCCGTAATGAGTTAAGCAATTAGGGTCCATGTTAGAATTGCGAAATTAAAATTTTTTTTTGTTTTTCTTTTTTATTTCAAAAAAAAAAAAAAAAAAAAAAGAAGTAGTAGAAGAAACAAATGCATTTTGATTTTTATAAAATATCGGTTAAAAAAAGAAAAAAAATCAGTTTAAATCATCAAAATACACATAATTAAAATAAGCCTCTATTTCTAATTCTCATTGTTTTTTCGTAACTACCGTTTTTAGGTGAATAATCGATTTTAAGGTTTTCCTATCATCAGATCTGAGTACCAGTGCTACTTTCAGTCTGCTATATTTCGTGTATACATTTAAATTGCATCAATGCTAAATTGTTTTACCTGACAAAGAGTAGGATATGATAATTTTGATCTGAAATACTTGTTGTTGGTTTTTGAAACTTATGGTGTTTCCATCGGAACATCTCAAAATTGGAGTGTTTGTGCTAATTTTACATAAAGTAAAAATTTATGTTCATATAAAAAATTATACCCTTGGACCGGGGATGTATTTTAGGTCAAGTAAATTTTAATTACTGGCTCGAACTGGATGATCTTTGATAAATTCGATACAGATTTATTAGTTATATCTCATACAGAATTCAATATGTCAGTCTAAAAAAAATTCTTCATAAGGAATTCAAAAGCTACAATAAATTAATTTTGTGAAAATTTTATTTATCAAGTTTGTTTATTTATTTTTAACATATGCATAAAACTTATATGCTTGACTCGAGGGTTGCTAGTAAATCTTCGTCCAGAGGAGGACAGATAACACTTGGTAGCATATTTGCAACTTTGAGAATTAGAAAAGCACCCAGGGCCAGCGCGCGAGAAACAAAGGCATTTTCTTACGCTTGCAAATGAGTAGCGGAATGGTGACATAACCACACGGCCATGGGAGGCCTTGGTCAAGTTTTTTACAATTCACACAAGAATGAAAATAGAACACGAGTCATCAGTGTTGCCATATTTAGAGACTTTTTTTATTCAATAATCACCAATAATTTTGAGGCGTGATATTTGATATACATAATAAACGATTTATCTTCGAAGTGATTAGGCAACCTTTATAATTAAAATTTACTGGTTGATATTGAATAAGAATGAACCTAAATTCGGCAACACTGCGGGTCATAATCAATATATCTCCGATTGATACCGATATTAGATAATTTTCTACTTCATGATTTTTTTGTATATCTTTTAATCTTCTGTGTTTTTAGTAGTCTATTAAGCATTTAAATAATATAAAAACCTCATAATGTGTTTGATTTGATTTGTATGTTTCATTTTCCGTGAATACGATTTTTCCTTGCTTTGGCTCTAAAAAGAAACCTTTGAATGTAAAATAAAAAATATGTATTAAGCTCGAAGGAATACCCTTAAATATATTTAGAAACCTGAATAAAGTTCCCTTACACATATCAAAATAAAGATATTTTTTTAATGAAGTGCACATTTTTTTTTTTTTTTTTTTTTTTAACATATAAACAAATATATGATCAAACTAGTTGGCATAGGTGGACTCTGCTCAGTTCCCCATCATATTTATGTTCTCATAAATTTCTAGTATGAGACATATTATAATCATGTTAAAAGAAATGCGAATTTGACCAAAGCTTGATACAGTGACAGAATGAAATCCCCTCCTAATAGGCTATCCACCGTTCACTTCGATATATTTATCTTATTCTAATCTATTAATTTATTTTATCAGGGTCAATTCCGTTGTTTAGTTTTCATGCTACTATTTCCAATGCAATAATCTTCAAAATTCATATTTATATGAAAAATTTACAATTTCGCTATGTTGATAAAACCGTAAATTACGAATAATTTACGAAATTTTCCTATTAGAATATTTGTATTCAATCATGTTCAAACAAATATCATAAATGTAATTTTGAAGTTGTCTAATGTATTTATGATCCTCAAAATGGAAGCTTAAGGCTCAATTTTGCCTTATTCTGACATGTTAAGTAAATCGTAAATTCCAAATAACTTACGAATTTTTTTAATTGGAAAAATCATAGTCTATGATATTTATGCCAGTACCTTAAATAATATTTCGAAAGTGGTTTGACATCTTTACGATGAAAATATCCCTCAAAATTGACGTTTATGTGAAATTTTGCCCTATACTGCCATGTTAAGAAATTCATAAATTTCCAATAACTTGCGAAATTTTCAAAGTAGCCTATTTATAGTTACTGATGTTCATTCTGGCATCAAAACGGATATTTCAAAACTGGTCTGACATTTTTACAGTAAAAAGTTTCCATTTAATGTACGTTTAAGTGAAATTTTGTCCTATTCTCCCATGTTAAGAAAATCGTAAATTTCTAATAACTTGCGAAGTTTTTAAGTTCGAATGTTGCAAATGAATAGAGTTCTTGCCAGTGTCGCAAATAATATTTTAAAACTGATCTGACCTCTCTGCGACAATTTGTTCTTGAGATATCGTGTACACAGACTAACAAACTAACGGACTAACGGACTAACACACTAACACACTAACAGACACCCTACAAATTTTGTCATTTTCGGATTCCTCACACCTGAGAACGTGTAAAAAAGTCAAGAAACCGAGGTCGAAAATTTTCACGATTACCTAAGTTCCCCATACCTATAGTATGATGGGGAACTAAAAATGTTATAAACTGTGAAAAAAATTCCCAAATTATGCGTAACAAAACTAATCTATGCATTTAAAGTTAATTGTCTTTAATTTTCAATATTTTGTGTTTTATCGGTCCTATATACAAAATTAACTAAAACTTATGTTTCTACAATTTATATTTTACAAATGTGAACTTCAGATTTTCCATAGAAATAAAATGCCATTATTATATATGAATTAAGCATTTTATTACAAATTAAATTACTCTCATTTACAAAGAATCTTTTGTTAAGAGACACAATGCTTTTTCCTCGTATTGTCCTACTTTTATTAGAAAACGTCTGGAACTTTACCTGTACACACATATGCAAAAACGACGATTCCATTTTCTCTCTCGATTTCAATCAAAAAAGACTTCATGCAAGCGAATGAGAATAAATGATGGATTATGAAGTACCAAAATGACAAAAGTGACAGATGAATAAACTCTACATGAAGAATACGACGACTGACTGAAATTATAATGCTAATTCAAAATCATTCAGCTATAGTTTACCTGTTCATAATTTTCATCATAAAGTTTCATATATCTTTCCGAATTCAATAAATATTTAAGCTAACTATTCTCTCACCTCTGTCACTTTAAAAGTTTTAAAGTACTATTCAACCTTTTCTTTACTGACGGGATTTGAAAGTCCATTTGAATAAAAGGCATATAAAATGCACTTTGTGAAAAAAAATATCAAAGAAACTTACAGGAATCGAACGTATATACTTGAATCTCACACTATGGCACTACACGCTACATGAAGTATATATATATATATTTTTTTTTTTTTTTTTTCTTTCAAGAAAGGGTTTTATAGCTTGCTGTCGTCGTTTCTGATTGCCATTTTTTAAGCTATTTACCTTATTATAATTAATTATATGTACCTTAAGAATATACCACACTCTTAAAAAATTATGCAAATTTACGTGCCTTCGCCCGTTTAATTTTTACGGTTGAAACCGACTTTTACCTACAAAACGGACACACCCGTATTTTCTGATATGACTTGATATTTTCCGCTATACCACAAGGTTCTCAGCAGTCTTTTACCACATTTCTTTTATAGTAAACTTCATTAATTGTATGCAGTACATATCTTCAAAGGAAATAGAAATTGATTTTTATATAAAGTGGTATTAAAAATGATAAATTACGGGCAAAATATTAATTATTGGGTATTTGGCCGAATCTGTTGCTGAGAGATAAAACCCCGTAAATTTTGCTTCAATTTTTTTACACTGCATCAATCTTAGAAAAAATATAAAGATGGTAAAAAATAAATACCCTTTTTTTTAAACATATTTTTTCAAGTTCTTGATCATTTTTTGATCATTATGCACCGATGTTATGCTAAAGTGCTACTTCTTTACATCATCACCTATAGCCTGTGTTCGGCCATCTAGCCGGGCGGTCATTTTAAAAACATCAAATATAGAAGAGTAGGCACGTTACCTTCAATAGCGGTTATGAAAGCGACGGAAAAGTTTCTAAAATAATTACAATAATTTTTGTAAGTCTTTGAGAGATATTTGTGTACGTATGCAATAACCTTTTCAATTGAAAGGGAATGGAAAGAATCTGAAATATTTAATGCATAATTCACGGAAAAAATATTTCTTATTATGCACGTCTGACTTAAATTTAAATTCCGGTTACATGGCTTAAATCTTGACTTTCCTGACTGCGCCTTTCTCGAGTGGGCCGTGGTAGCTCGATTGGCAAGACATCGAGCTCGTAATCAGAAAAATAGGTGTTCTATTCTCGCGCTGGCAAAATACTATTGCGCTCATTAATGATAGTTGTCATTTGTATGAAATCCATGATGGCTCAAATGCCTTTTATCTTCCGTCCAGATAATATGTCTGAGGGTTACTGAAGCGGGAGGCAGGCAACTTCATCCATGGATAAACAAAACTGCGATGGTATGCCTTTAGACCACTCCTAAGGGTAAATTCCAGATAATCGCCAATTATCCATTGCATAGCTTTAGTGCAACATTAAACCCATTCTACTTTACCCTCGACCTTTCGTAAGCTCCAAGCAACACATATTTTGCGGACAGTTTGCAAATTTTATAGTTTATATTCTCAGATTTCGAAATTTGAAGCAACTCTTCACATTTTGCTTAACTTTTTGAGAAGAATTATGACCAATACAAAACGAAAAGCACACATATATATATATATATATATATATATATATATATATATATATATATATATATTTGTTTATTGAAAATAAATTGATAAATGTGAAATCTTAATATTTTTTTTTATTTTTTGACCACTAAAAAATACATATGGGAAAGATAATGGATGAATGATATAAGAGAAGATAACATGTCCGCAAAAACATGATGTCAAAATCGCAACTGTAAGAAGCCGTTAAGTAACACAGTTATATAAGATAATCTGCATTATTATTGTGAAATTATGTTATACGGATCATTCGAGAATAAATCATTGTAACTATAGGTCTCAAACCTGTTAAATAAATAAAATAACACGGTAGTAATCAATGTTTTTGTAGACTCATTATGACTCCAGTGGTAGCCTTAGCTGTTATTGCAGCAGCCATCTTGAGTAATCAAAAGTTAACCTCATTTGTCCTGCATGTTAATATGCCGTTTACCAACTCACCTAATATCATTCCTCCAAGGAAAAGATGATAGAACCGTTACAATCTATGAAGGACGATCTATAGTGCAACCCTGTTTCTTACGTCTAGCATTAAGAACAATTCCAAAAGCTTGGAGGGGTGGAAAATTGTCCGACCCGATGAAATCTGGTAAACATCCAGTTATTCGGTGTTCCCTTATCGCTTATTTTCTTTCAACGACAAGGGTTATCACCCTTATTTTGACAATGGACTCCTTGAGTCAGCACCTGCGCAGAGGTTCCCATGGTCGCAAGAAACGTGGTTAAAGAATAAAGGATATTTACTTATTCTGAGGTGATATGCATAATTTTTGCATATCTATAAAAATTATTGTCTGTAACTATAAAAATTTATCTTAAGTAACTAAAAAATATATTTGAGATACGTTTTACATTTATTTTATACTAGCAGGCTTCGCCCGCTTCGCTGGGCACTATATTTAAAGGTTTTATTTTTAATTGAATAATTGAAACTCTTAAATAAATATATTTCGATTGGCGACTATTTTCTTCACAGTATTAGTATGGGATCTTCTTGACAATATTAAGCATTTTTTGAACTTCTCGAATCTGTGCAACAAAACTATTATTAAAACGAATATTCTCGAAAATAGTCAAATAGAAATGTTAATTCTTTGAATATTCTGAAAACAGTTGAAGCTGTTACTCGTACAGTAAAAGTCACTATTCGATGAATGGTCGAATCAGAGAATGCACTTAAGTCGTTTTCGCAGCAATCAATATAACGCACGTAAGTTCGCTTCATACGCATGGAAAAAAAAAAATCACTGGACAGCCCTACATCGTTGTGCATGAATCTCAGAACACACGAAACTCGGTTCCGCGGCAATCACTATCACGCATGTTAAGAAAAAAAAAAAAAAAAAAAAAAAAAAAAACACCACTGGACACCCCTACCTGGCTGTGCATGAATCTGAAAACGCACGAAACTCGTTTTCACAGCAATCACTGTCAAGCATGTTAAAACCAAAAAACATCACTGGACACCCCTACCTCAAATCAATGAAAATCAAATAAACCAATCAAATCTCTTGTAATTCCTCAAAACGTAGCTCTAGTTCAACGTAAAATACACTCAAATCAATGAAAATGAAATAAACCAATCAAATCTCTCGCAATTCCTCATAACGTATTTCTAGTTCAACTTAAAATACACTCAAATCAATTAAAAACAAATAAACCAATCAAATCTTTCGCAATTCCTCATAACGTAGCTCTAGTTCAACGTAAAATACACTCAAATCAATGAAAATGAAATAAACCAATCAAATCTTTCGTAATTCCTCATAACGTAGCTCTAGTTCAACGTAAAATACACTCAAATCAATGAAAATCCAATAAACCAATCAAATCTCTTGTAATTCCTCATAACATAGCTATAGTTCAATGTAAAATACACTCAAATCAATGGAAGTCAGATAAACCAATCAAATCTCTCCTAAGATTCTCCATTGTGCGTCATTATAGAAATGGAAAGTTTTATTTTCATATTTTTATTAATTAAAAGAAAACTAATAAAAAATTTGGATATCTGACTTCGATGTGCACAATCACCCTTCGGATTGCACCTTTGTGTTAAATCACGCGACTGTCCGAGCTACCGTTTTCGAGAACAGTGAAATATACATATATACATATATATATACAAATATTGCTCACTTAATAATATAAGAATATACTAAACAGAGGGTTAAAGCACTTCTCTATGGTACTGTCATAGAATCATATGGTACTATCATATGGTACTTATCATAGTTATTTTTCTACTGTTTAACAGTTCTCTTTGTTAACAAATTATTATAGTAGATCCGGATCATAATTCTATCTGTTTTATTTCCCGTAAATATGTTTAGATTGTTACGAAATTGTATTTAAAGAATACGTAAAAGGAATAATTCTTATGCATTAATGTTTTTGAAGACAAATTTCTTGATGTATAACGGACTGCATAGAAATGTGCATACATAGCAAAACTCGTACGGCATATTTCCCGTTAGAAATAGTAGAAGTAAGTGTTAAGAAATTTAAGATACATGAGACGGAGAAAATAAACAACTTTAATGTTTTTTTTTTTGTTTTTTTTAAGAATATTGTGCTTAGAAATCAACCTAAAACTTGGCTTTTTATTATTTTTTTTCCGAGAAATTAGTTTTCATGTTACTCTAACATATACTAAGGGAAATAACATAACGTCATTTCAGTTTTAAAATTTTATCACGTAGTTTTCCGGACAAAAAATAGTGATTTTAATTTAACGTACACTTATATATATTTATATTATCCTTTATATTATAGGATAATATATTTATATTATCCTACACTGGGAAAAAATAATATACCGCCTTCATCTAGAATGAATAAGTGGTCATTTTTTAAATCCCTAAACTAGAAATACAGATTTCCGAGCTATGCGGCCAATGAACTGAATAGACGAAATGATCGAGAATTTCTTGTCCACACATTTCTAGATGGTGAAGCAATATTTTGAATCTTTTGTATTGCGAGAAATTCACGCTTGGTTTTCTAGAATTGGGTAGTAAACCAAGATTATAGCTGCTGAAACCCGCCTCTTGTAGTCTCATTTATTTGCAGAGATTTTTAAATAATTTTGCCCTTGATAATATAGGTAAACGCTCTAGAATTCTAACAGGGGTTTCTAGAACTCGCTTTCAAATGGGACTAGAATTTATAAGGATGATGTGGAACTATTTTTTCTAGAGGCACAATTTAGATTCTAGATGCCAGTTACAGAATTTTTTCTCAGTGTATATTAAATAAAATCAATAAATATCATGCTATATTATTGTAATAATATTGCTTTTTCCAATGAAAGATTTTATGTCCTGCAATTGCCAAACGAAAAATTGCCATGCAGCTATTAAAGTATGCACGTAAAAAATTTCTACATTTAAAATTTGTTGTTAGTGAATTCAGCTATTTTGATATTTTACAATTTTATTAACTCACAAAGGTTATTGCTTTCAGTATACAATAAAAGCGTCGTCATTGTTTTTAGTGAACTGGAATAAATTATACGAAGTAACACGTTTCCATATTACGTAACATATTACACTTGCAACTCATGAAAAGTGAAAATGACAGATTTTATATTTAATTACATATATAACGCGAATACAGGGTGATTAGTTTAAAAGAGTGCCCGTTGTTTTTTCTTATTACCCTTAAATCTGACTGATGTGGCAACTATTCTAACACTGGAGTATAATTGTTTGAATCTTGTTTAAGTGTGGGAGACAATTTCTAACACTGTTGGACTGTTACAACTTTATTTGTGAAGTAAAACAGAAATGGAGACGCACAGTATTACTTAATCCTGTGATAATTTTGTTTATGAAAAACAAAATTTAGTTCAATTTTTTAGTTCCCCATCATACTATAGGTATGGGGAACTTAGGTAATCGTGAAAATTTTCGACCTCGGTTTTTTAGTTCACCATCATACTATAGGTATGGGGAACTTAGGTAATCGTGAAAATTTTCGACCTCGGTTTTTTGACTTTTTTACACGTTTTCAGGTGTGAGGAAGCCGAAAATGACATAATTTGTATGGTGTCTGTCTGTAGGGTGTCTGTTAGTGTGTCAGTCCGTTAGTGTGTCAGTGTGTTAGTCCGTTAGTTTGTTAGCCTGTTAACACGATATCTCACGAACGAATGATCGCAGAGAGGTCAGATCAGTTTTAAAATATTACTTTCGATACTGGCAAGAACCCTATTCTTTTGCAACATTCGAATTAAAAAACTTCGTAAGTTATGAGAAATTTACGATTTTCTTAACATGGGAGAATAGGACAAAAATTCACTTAAACGTGCATTAAATGGAAACTTTTTACTGTAAAAATGTCAGACCAGTTTTAAAATATCAGGTTTGATGCCGGAATGAACATTAGTAACTATAAATGTGCTACTTTGAAAATTTCGCAAGTTATTGGAAATTTACGAATTTCTTAACATGGCAGTATAGGGAAAAATGTCACATAAACGTCAATTTTTAGAGATATTTTCATCGTAAAGATGTCAGAGTACTTTTGAAATATTATTTAGAACACTGGCATGAATATTAATGACTATGAATTTTCCAATATAAAAATTTCGTAAGTTATTGGAAAATTACGAATTTCTTAACATGGCAGCATAGAGCCAAATTTCACATAAACGTCAATCTTGAGGGATATTTTCATCGTAAAGATGTCAAACCACTTTCGAAATATTATATAGGATACTGGCATGAATATCATAGACTATGATTTTTTCAATTTAAAAAATTCGTAAGTTATTTGGAATTTGCGATTTACTTAACATGTCAGAATAAGGCAAAATTGAGCATGAATTTCCATTTTTAGGATCATAAATACATTAGACAACTTCAAAATTACATTTATGATATTTGTTTGAACATGATTGAATACAAATATTCTAATAGGAAAATTTCGTAAATCATTCGTAATTTACGATTTTATCAACATAGCGAAATTGTAAATTTTTCATATAAATATGAATTTTGAGGATTATTGCTTTGGAAATAGTAGCATGAAAACTAAACAACGGAATTGACCCTGATAAAATAAATTAATAGATTAGAATAAGATATATATATCGAAGTTAACGGTGGATAGCCTATTATGCGGGGATTTCATTCTGTCACTGTCTCAAGCTTTGGTCAAATTCATTTCTTTTAACATGATTATAATATGTCTCGCACTAGAAATTTATGAGAGCATAAATATGATGGGGAACTGAGCAGAGTCCACCTATGCCAACTAGTTTACATTATCATTCCTTACTGAAAATGTTGAAAATGTTCTCCACCCTTTTGGATGCAAACATGAACACGTCAAAACAATTCTTTTCGACACACTTCGCAACATCGTTGGTGTTATTGACGAGATATCTTCAGCTATATGATTTGTTTCAATTTATCTAAAGTAATCTAAATGCAAACATGAACACATCGAACCAAGTTTTTGACACACTTCATAGAATTGTTGGTGTTACTGATGAGATTATTTCAATTATGATCTGTTTTAATCCATCGATGTTTGCAGGATTTCTCTGTAAAACCCTATGAAATGATAATGTAAAAATGATAATGATAATATAAATATAATGTAGGAATGATAATGTAAAAAATTTGAATTAACTTTTGTTTTTCATAAATAAAATTATCACAGGATTAAGTAGCACTGTGCATCTCCATTTCTGTTTTACCTCAGAAATAAAGTTGTAACAGCCCAACAGTGTTAGAAATTGTCTCCCACACTTAAACAAGGTTCAAACAATTATACTTCAGTGTTAGAATAGTTGCCACATCCGTCAGATTGCCACATCCGTCCATAAGACAAATCTGTATTTAGTTAAAAGAAAAAAAAAAGTAAAATTATACATTACTCATGAATTGCGAAACACTTTCTTTAATTATGGGTTATAGTCATAGTAATAGAGCATATGAATAGTTAATTACAATTTCATTATGATTTCTGTAGTTCAAAGCTATTGCGATATGATTTGTAAAAACACCTCTCATAAAACGCTGTGCATTGACATTTATTTGCAGGTCTCTGTATACTAAATACCTTGCATTATTTATACCATTTTAAATAGGAACATGCCATAGTAAACTTGAGTAACATATATCCTTTTGAAGGAATTCCGAAAACATTAAGAATGCTAGAGATGACTAGACGGAAAAATAGACAAACGGACATAAAGACAGATAATAAGTACAAAACTTTGAATAAACACCATAAAATGCAATAAACTCGCAATAATTATTTCAGGTTGAAAAACACACAACCCTTCGTCAGGCGAACAAAGAAGGCACGAGTACTGCAATCAAAGCGGCAACGCACTGACGAAGGGTCGTGTGTCTTTTCGACCCGAAACAATAGTTGCGAATTTGTTGACTTTTATGGCGTTTATTCAAAGTTTTGTACTTATTACCTTAAAACGCCAGTTCTGTGGTGTTTTCTTATCAGACAGACAGATAGATTAATTCGAATCATAATCACTCTTAACCCTACAAGGCTCAATTTTTTTTAGTGCGCGACAAAAATATATAGGTTGTAATTAGTGATCAGAAGATAGGGAAAACTTATAAAGATAAAAATAAAACCATATTTTACGGAAAAATCAACTTTTTAGCTCAACGTACCGTATGTGGAACATACATAAAAATATGATTTACTAATACGTTTACTATTGTAATATAAAAAAACAACTTACCTCTGCAAAATATGCACTTCGTTATAACACACAGTATTTGTTTTCGAGTCAAAACTGTTCAATAACTATTCTTTTTTTTTATTTTTGAATTCAGACAAACGACTAACGTATCACTTTCATTCAAATTTCACACCGAGTGCACTATAACAAAAACACGAACGACACCTTTAGGTAAAGATTCGTATTACTACATTGCTAAATGTCAGTAGCTTCTATCAAGATGTCAAGAGATGTTGCGACTAATAGTTTTATAGCTGTAGGAACGTTTAAAGTCGGTGTTCCACATATGGAACTGGGTGCCTTGTAGGGTTAAACATTTTCAGAAGTGTTAAAAACGCTTAATAAAAACAAAAATACAATTGCAGCATTCTCAAATTATATTCTTTAATGGATCTGAATATTTTAGAGTAGCCCAGTGAATCTCAATGCTAATCATGTTATAGTCTATAGAAATCTTTTTTTTTTTTTTCTTTTGGTATGTATTTTTGTGTGTATGAAATCCTTTTATAGAACTTAAGAACACAATGCTTCGGAACTATTTCGGATGTCTTTGTACTCAAACTAATGATGTATTTACTACATTTTCGATAGAAAACATTCTATAGTGAATTTGAAATAACATATATCACAAATAGTCATAGATTCAAGGAATTCTATGACTATTTGTGATAGTTAGAGTACGGACAGAGAGATAAACTAAAGTCATAAACATTTATCAATTTTGTTAAAAAATGTTAATAAACTACTAAAGAAAAAAAAAATTAAATTAAATCTTGCATCATTCTTAAATTGTGAAACAATTTTACTACATATCTAGATAAAGAATTTTGCTGAAATTTCTAAAATCTATTAATATTATTTTTTTTTTCTTCAAATCTTTTTTCTTTTTAATTTTAGTCGCGAGATTTTTTTCACCTCAAATTGGACGTACAAATGAATAGGTAGCATGGTGATAAAAACGAAAACGAAATCCATTTCTTCAATCAAATCAGTTACCGAATCGTTGCTTAGATACAAAATTCATTTTTCACGTTGTCCTGGAATGGATTTTATAAAGTTCAAGGTAAAAATAAATATATTATATGAGTCTTCATTTTTTTATCTTTTTAACTAACGCATACCGATAAAAAGGAGTATATATATTCGTTCAGCAGAATATATATTAAAAAGAAAAAAAAAATTAGCAATGGGTTTTATTCTAATTTCTTTTCATTTTTTTTTTTTTCTTGCACTAAATTTGAAAGTTTGTATTGATCTTCAGTTTAAGATTCATTTTTCAAAAATGCATTTTAATTATGATTTTACAATTTGTGATTTGATTCCTAAAATTGTTTTTAAAATTTGAAGGGAAAAAAAAAGTAAAATTTTCCTTATTTTAATTATTTTTGTTATTATTTTGATTTTGAAATACAATTTTTAGTTTTTTGAGAATATTTTATGTGTTGTTATAAAAACAGTTAATGAATATGAATTAACGTATCGTTATAAACACATTTATAGGATTTATTATATATACTTGAAGACATTATACACTATACCATTATATCTAGAAGAAAAATGAAACAAGCAAAAGACATTTACCCAATATCATAAAAATGTACAAAACTTCATTAAAGCATCAAAATGTTTATTTAGTTCAACAAATTATAATAAATATATTTATTACAAGTACATAATAATTACAGCAATTAAAATTTAATACTAAAATTATTTTGAAAACTTATTTTACTTATAAATTTAAACAAAAAGTTTTACTAGAGAACTTAGAAAAATTTAAAGGTGAGGAAATATTTCCTTAAAACAACATTCAAACTAAGAATTCTGAAACATTAAAAGGAGACGTGGCGCTGGATTATTAAAACCAGTAAAAACTACAACATCAGAAACTCCAACATCAGAAACTCCAAAGAAAAATATTTGGGAAGCATACAGCTGTTTCGGTAGCCTTAAGCGTACCTATAGAAGAGATATATATAGAGATATATATCTCGTATATATATATATATATTTATATATCGTATATATATGTATGTATATATATATATTTTTATATAATATATCGTATATATATACGAGCACGGTGTTTCTGACGTTGTAGTTTTTACTGGTTTTAATAAGAATTCTCAACTCATTAACGAAGTTGTTTTATTGTATTTTATTTATTTATTTATTTTTTTCGGTAGACGAAATAAAAGGAACTACTGTAAAAAAGCAATTTCAGAAGGGTTTTTTGATTCAACACCTCGCATAACTAAAAAACAGGTAGCCGTAGATTGTTTAAAGTTAAGTTTTAGTCATTTTTGATCTCTATATGTCTTTCCGTTTCAAAGATATCCAAGAAAATTCAAATTTTTTAGTCATTACATGGCCTACAGTTTTACAGTTTTTAACAAATCCTTATAATAGAGCCTGTAATAATATTACTACAAAGGATAAAACTCTTTACCCTTATTATTACTATTGTATTTTTCTAGGAAAATCCACATAAAAGCAAGTGGAATAGCAGCCTTCAACAAAAATCCGCCTTTGGAATGAAACGCAATGAAATTAATATATTTTTTTCCATATCTACACAGGTACTAACTTACAGAATTGGGGGCCTAGGCCAAAATCATTAATGGGGGGGGGGGGATACGAAAAGTACTCAAAGTGAATTTCGTATACATGTAAAATGCTTTCAATTTCAAAAGGCAGCTGATTTTTTTTTTTTTTTTTTTTTTTTGGGGGGGGGGGGGGGGGGGGGCTGGCCGCTTGCCTTATTTACCCCTTGGTAAATCAAGCCCTGCTACAAAACGCATGTTTTCTATGGAGTGCGGTATGGTTAGCATTAAGTTTACAAAGCTACACAAAAATATCCAGATGCATTAAGGGATATGTTTGTAAATTACTGAAAATGCATTTGAAAAAAAAAAAAGTTTAAGAACAATTATGGTTTTAGTTTGTTTATATTGCTGTCTGTCCTCGTTGTAATTTCTGTCGAAATTTATTGAAATCCATATATATGTTTTCACGTTCGCTGTTCACTGAATTCTTTATTTTATTTTATTTTATTTATTTATTTATTTTAATTTTGTAGACGGATGAAGCTTTAATGGATGACCATAGTTTATATATACATACATAATTTAATTTATAGATAATTTTTTTGGCTATATAATCCCTAAGATTCTATTGATTAATACATAATAATGCTAATTATTTAAAAATAATTGTGCATTTGAGGTAACAGTTAATTATTAAACGATAAGATCAATTTAAAAGCAATTATGATATTTTATTTTTACCTGAAAGAGTATTTATAAGTAATTGCGTATAATGAGAGTTTCATTTCCAAAACTCTTTCATACCAATCAATACTCATTATTTCGGTAAACAAAACTTAATCGCTTGACAGTTATATTTGTAATTAAAAAAATTAAAAAAAAAAATATATTTTGAAACAAAATAGTCTTTTTTAACTGGCAGAATTAAATATCTAGTATTTTCTTGAACATTTTAAGAATATTAATTTTTAATTACATATCCATTAGAGAAAAAATATTGCATACATATTAAGAAATGACTGTATTTCCTTTAGGTGTTTGCATCCGTTCGAATTTAGTTGTTTTTCAACTAAAGAATTTTGTGAAAATACATATTTTTAGTGGCAGGTTTTATTATTTATTTATTTATTTATTTAATAAACGAATGTTTTATTGAATTAAATGACTGAATTTCGTTTAGTAACCAATGCTGTTTGCAAAGCAAAACAAAACAGAGGAAAAATTAAAAATGTAGAAAAAAAGAATAAAACGGATACTGTGAAAAAATAAGAAAATGAACTAACACTGACAAAAAAAAAAAAAAAAAAAAAAAAAAAAAAAAAAAAAATCATGATAAATAGTTAAGATAAATGTATAAAATGTGAGAGTTTTGTGTAGGCAAGATATCGACCAGAAACGTTCAACTGGTAGTTCGACGACACATTCAGCCGAAGGATCTAGGTTTAAATACTTGACTGATCACTTTTCGCTTTTGTAAAAATTAATCCGGCCAATCCATTAATAGTCTATACCATGAATGGCCAAATATTAAAATGACTTTCACCAATTGAATGGCCAAATATTAAAATCACTTTCACCAACTTCTTACCAACAAGATGTATAAATGCTGAACAGAGGTGTACATTACTAAATTAGTTTCAATTTCCAATAATTAATTTGAAATTAAATTATTATTTTACTGTATCTTAATTTCTGTTTTCAATAAAGCACATAATCAAATTTATCAAATTTCATGCGAGTTTAAAATAAAAACATAAAATCTAAATAAAAATCTTGACAATTCAATTAATATCTGTAGTATGTTCAAAATTGCAATCCTAATTATTCATTTTCATTCAGCAAATAATGCAAATTGTTCGATCAAATCAATATGAGGTCAAAGTCTGGATGCAGTTTGATGCTTCGCTCTTTTTTCCATAACCCACTTGGAAACTCACAATCCCCCCCCCCCCCCACAAATGTACAGTTTTTTCTACATGTAAAAATATATGTGTGAATGTAATATACAAGTAATTCGCTACCGGTGCGATAAATTTTCAAGAGACATATAGGGGGCACAAAGACGATTCAGAATCACATACACTGAGAAAAAATTCTGTAACTGACATCTAGAATGTAAATTGTGGCTCTAGAAAAAATAGTTCCATGTCATCCTTATAAATTCTAGTCCCCTTGGAAAGCGAGTTCTAGAAGCCCCTATTAGAATTCTAGAGCATTTGCCTATATTCTTGAGGGCAAAGTTATTTAAAATTCTCTGCAAATAAATGAGACTACAAGAGGCGGGTTTCAGCAACTATAATCTTGTTATATAACCCAATTCTAGAAAATCAAGCGAGAATTTCTCGCATTACAAATGATTCTGAATATTTAGAGTATTCAGAATATTGTTTCACCATCTAGAAATGTGTACACTAGAAATTCTCGATCATTTCGTCTATTCAGCTTATTGGCGTGCCTTACGCGCATAGCTCGGAAATCTATATTCCTAGTTAAGGGATTTAGAAAATGGTCACTTATTCAATTCTAGAGGAAGGTGGTATATTTTTTTTCTCAGTGTAGCAATGCAAAGGGTCGTAAATGCAATCCTCACGAGATATGGGGTTCTTTTGGTGTGGTATAATTATTAGGAAACTGATAACTCATTTTAAACTTTTGACCTTTAAATGTCACTTCGCGATCGCCATGTATTTATAGTTTTCCTCTTAACACTTCTGCGAGTGGCTATTGATAATTTTCCTGTGATAGCCTTTAACCTCGTAATTCTTAAGTATGTAAAATCCACGGGATTTGACCATGCTTCCTGTTTCTTATTTTCTTCATATTTTAAGTAACTAGAGCGCGTCAATCATACTAATTCCGTTCCCTTTCAAAATATTATTTCACATCATACTATTTAAAATATTAACAAAATATCGGGTGAACGAAAATGTCTATCATTCATGTGCTTATTTTAATACAAGTGTCTTGAAGACAATAAAAATTGAATCCGTTTGCGTGCGTCTTTAAACGATTATAAAAGGGATAAAAATTCTCCTGTCTCGTTAATATTGCATTTCTAACCCTGTATTGCTGTGTGATTCTGAATCGTTTTTGTGCCCCTACATTTGCTGTAATATTGGCGCCCTGTAGCGAATCACCCTATATGTTGTTTTGCTAATTTGGGGCAGCCCTGGAATTCTGGTCATCAAGGCCTCCGAAATTCCACTTTTAAATATAGATATCTGATGAAGTTTCCATGTCATTATTTCAACCTGAAACATTTGCTGCATTTCGTTTTAAGCCATAGGTTTCTGTGTAAAGAATGAGCCTTAATATACAAAAAGTGACCGTAGAGCGACAACTCCATAATGAAAAACATATTTATGCGCTGCTGCTTTGATTGCAGCACTCATGCCTACTTCGTTCGTCTGACGATGGGTCGTGTGTTTTTTCAACCCGAAACAATTGTGTGACTTTATTGCATTTTATGATATTTTTTCAAAGTTTTGTACTTATTACCTTTAAAACACCAGTTCTGTTGTGCTTTCTTATTAATTTATGCAAAGCCTGACTAAGGAAGGGCAAGTGGGGCTGGCCCTCTTGTTGAGTTGGTCCTAATCAATCTTAAAACTTACTTCAATGCCTTTTTATAGTAATAAATTTAAGTGAAGAAATGCAAGGGGGTCTCAGTGTAATAGGATTCCAATTGGGGCTTCTCAGTGAGACTTTCGCACAAGGCCTCGAAAGTTATAGATCCACTACTGCAGCTTAAAAAGTTCACATAAAAACTTTAATCGAAATCTATAACTTGATGTTCATGTATGACATTTTAATTCCTCTAAAAATCTGGTACCCAGGTGTGTCAAACCTGCTCTGAAAATGGAGTTAATAAATAAATAAAACGTTCACCTTTAAAACTGCTTTTGTATTTGAAGAATAAATAAATAAATGCAGTAATGTAAATTTTCATATGAACTTTATATGAGCGATTTGTGCTGGTAAGATATCGACCGGTAAAGCTCAATTGGCTCAGCGTTGGCCTGTTTCGCTAAAAATATTAGGCTTGAATTCTAGCCTGATCACCTTTGCTCTTTTATGTTAATTCGGCTTATCCATCCGAAGTCGGCGTAGTGACATAGTTGGCATCACTCCTCTTACAAGAAGGGATGTCACTTCATTTGTATGTTTGGCTGAGAAAGAAAGAAGTTGTCTGGTACGAAACATTGACAGCATGTGACACTAAACGGCACATATTATGGTTATAATGCCAAATGCGCGCTATATATACAATTGATTACAACACATAATCATTACAAATTAGAAATTTTACTAATTTTTTGGGATGGAAATTCTTTTTTTTTTTTTTCTTTTGTGTGTGTTTTTAAAGGATAAGACTGCATATATGAGTTACGTCTATTTTCCGACTAAATTGTTTTTCGGTAGACTTACAAGAAACTCGCTTTTTAACCTGAAAGAATGACAGTAATTTTAATGGATTTCCCAGACATTTTTACTGCCAGGGAAGTCCTGTAATTTAAAGAAGAAAAAAAATTACACTGTTTTTTTTTTTTTTATTTATTATTACTATTATTTGAGGTATAGGGTATCCTTAATTCATTGGGTTACACTTTAAGTTAAAATACAAATAAAGAAGCATTTTTACTAACACAATATCAGAGTAATTGCTCAACTGTGTATAATACTCGTATCGATTATTTAAAGTATTGATATGCTTTAAATACATCGATTAGAAACAGCATTTCTACAATATATATCTTTTTATTTAACCATATGTATGAAAAAAAAATAATAATGAAATAAAAGTTTGTTAAAAATTCAGCATTTAAAAGCCACACCCATATGTTAAAAAATAACAAAAAACACCCGGTTCTTATAGGGTGAAGATGACATTTGCAGTGTCATGGGTTCCTGTGCAATTTTGAATCCTTTGGTGTGTACTATCTCCCCTTAAAGTTTGGCATGCATTAAATTTTGTATGAATTATTACAAAAAAATAAATAAGTAATTTTTTTTTTCAATACTTAATTATTTAAAAATTCTTTAATGTTTTACCTTTGCTCTGAAAATTCAAATAGTTGGAAATATTTATTAAAACTTATTTGAGTTTTTAACATACTGTTAAGAGCTTCATTCAGCATATTATAATAATTTATCCTCACAAAAAATACCACAAAATTTCTATTTAAAAGAAAATAAAAGCGAAGCAAAACCTTCCTTCTATATTTCATCTGTTTTAAAAATATTCTGTCATGTGTAAAATAGTTATGCTAGTTAAAGTAATATACATAATCATTACAAAATTTTCGTTTATATCATACTAGCATAGTAATTTAAATGATGCAATTGCATATATTTTTTATTCATTTCTATTCAGCAAAAACTGAGATAAAGTCTGAATTTTGATCGTAAATGATATTAATGTATTAATAAAAATATTTTAAGTATTAGTATAAAAACCATAGCTACCAACATTTCTAATTTTACCTTTTATTAACTTCGATTCTTGTTTGTTTGTTTGTCTGTCCGGTAAAGATCTTGTAATCCATTTTTAACTAACTTTCTTACTAGCTACTTAATAGTTTAACAGGTTTGTAAACGATTTTATTACCATGTTTTTATTAACTTCTATTCCTGTATGTTTGTTTGTATGTTTGTTTGTTTGTTTGTCCGGTACAAATATTGCAATTTATTTTTAACTAACTTCCCTACTAGCTAGACATTTGAAACTTTTACAGTAGCTCAGAACCCGGTGACAACACAATACTTCGAAGTCAGATTTTCGAATAGTTTTCTTTTAATTAATTAAAATATGAAAATAATAACCTCCTAATAGCTTTAAAAATAGCCATTAAAATATTAGCTATAATTTAATTGTTGTCAAAAAAAAAAAAAAAAAAAAAAAATGACGAGTTTATTTTCTTTCGACATAAAAATAAATACATTTAATTAAACGTGAACGTTAAAAAATTGTAAAAAGTTAAATTATGCCTCTCACAAAAATTGACGTCATTATCCCTTTAAAAATTGTATACCCATTGATAAAATGCTAATGGTTATATGCTTATGACTTATGCTTATGATTAGATTATATGATTTAATGCTATAGCTATGTTTCAACAGAAAATTAAAAAACATGGTATATAATTTTTTTTTTATCTTATAGTTATTTAAAATGAAAATTATCACCAGTATTTTTCAAAATGAATCTGTCACATTTATTTTCGTCGAATAAATTAAATAAATTGAAAACATTCATAAAAACCTTCTGGTACAATGTCTCTGTTTATAATAACGAAGACTTGGCACCCATGAAATACATTATTTTGAATACATAATTACACAGAATTAAAAACAGGTGTTCATTTCTTGATTAACCACAAAGAAAACTGAAGGGGTATAATTAATTCTTAATAAGCACTTTTAAATTAATTTTAAGCCAATTATTTCTATAGTTGCTGAGGTATAGATATCATGATGCGCATAACATATTAATATCACTTATAGAGACATATTAAGAAACATTGAATCAGTATATTTTAACACACTGTAATATTTATCTATTAAGTTTGGTGCAGTTCCACTCGAAAAATGTCGATATATATTATCTGGCATATTATAGAAAACACGACAAACCACCTGTTAGACGATATGCACATGAAAAAAAAGAAAAAGAAACCTGATCAGTATCACTAATTTCAAAGACTATTAAAATACATTTAGAATCTTAGGAATTATTTCTTATTTTAAGACGTTCAACTAATATTTCTGTACTGATAAGTATAAAAGATTTAAGTCCAAAAATGTCGATTTTGAGTTAAGCACATAGTCAGACCCAGAAAAAAATCCTCTATCGATTGGTATAAAGGATTTAAATCCATGTCATTTAGTCTTTGAGAAAATCCATTGGTAAAAAAAAAGATTCAAGTCAGAAATTTAACATTAATCTTTTGTATAAATTTTTAATTCAATTTTTTTCCTTTATTAAATGAAGGTGGACAGTCATTGAATGGTATAAAGCGTATAAATCAACATAATCCCTTTTTCCTAATCGATTCTTCTCATTAGTTTTTAGTTAATTTAACTTTATTTTTTATCTTAAATCCTTTATACTTAACAGTACAGATTTTTAAAAGACAAAAAAAAAAAAAAAAAAAAAAAAAATATATATATATATATCGTTCATAAAAATAATAAATTGCTATTCAGAACATTCCGATGCATGTAATTCAAATATCGAAAAAATTCATAAATACACAATTTCTTAAAAATTATATAAAAACAAAAAACAGCAACAATAGCAACAACAACAAAAAAAAAATGTCTGGATCTGCAATTTTTATTTTTATCTATCTTAAAAACAAACCTCTTATTACCTTATTTTTGTTTAGGCTAGAAATATTTAACCCAAACTCATACATTTTAACGTACTGCATTAGCGTTTAATATTTATAAATGGAATGTAGGATCACGTTTTTCTATTCTTTCACTCTACCATACTGCATTGTAATGACGTTTTTTCTTTGTTTTCTTTTAAACAAAATATGAAACAGTTTTTGTCATATCTCACAAACTCATGCATGTAATAGCGTCTAAAATGTCCTTGCTACAATTTTTGGGAAGGAAGGGGGCGGGGGGGGGGGAGCACCGGGACGGTATTGCATTTTATGCACGCTTGGAAACAATCTAGATAATGCCTGTTTCAGAATAAATATTCGAGTCATTTAATGAATATTTACTAGTTAAATGATAATAAATATGAAATTTTTTGTACTATGGGGTGTTTATATTTTATTACTAATAGGCCTACCCACGCTTGAAATAGACAAACAAATTTTATATTTTGGCATACTGTGTATAAAAGTAAGACTTTTTTTTTTTTAAATCTTGAAAGAAAAAATATGTGATTCGCAGAGATTATGAAACAGTTTCCATCTGCAGGGTTGCGAAACTTATCATGGTTGGTTGTTTGGTTGGGTTTTACGTCACACTAGTGCTGCGCAATGGGCAATTAGTGACAGTTTGGGACTCCCCCTAGAGGTGGTCCGGAGACATGCCATCACAATTTTTATCCTCCACGAAAGGGATGGCTCTCCCGCTTCGGTAACCCCTAGAGGAATAATTTTCGAAACTTTCTCTGAATTTCACGTTAAATTATTTTGTTTCTATGAGAATTTTCCATTTTGAACGTTTAATTTGCCTTATGATGTATTGAGAACTCTCCAAACATTAATATTTAAAAACATTAAATAAATACTCATAATAATAGCCGTATGATATATCATTAATAAATCTTCCCCCACCATTCGTTCTGCATACATGCAAGGCGTATTTAGAATTATTATTTTCATCGAAGTGAAACTCGTTAGTTTGCAGGTCATAATAATAAATGGTCATAAATGAAAATTTATTTAATTTCCAGCTTTTTCTTGGATATTCCCTTGACCCTAATGGTACCACATTTTGTAGGAAACATATTTTTGTGCATTTAATAAACGCACGTTAAAGTAATTATGGTTTATGCAATACCAAAATATTAAGTATACTTTAAAACACTGTGATAGATCGTAATGTATCTATGTTCTTTTACAGTTCTTGTACGCAAACTACTACCTCTATTAATTCTCTTTGTTTGAATAGTAAAGGAATAAATCTCACAAAATGTATATTTACACCTTTACTTTTAAAACATAAAACAAATTACGTTCCTGTGGGCCTGCATATTGGCTAAAAATAAAATGCTCCTCATATAAGTACTAAAAGTTTAGAATATTATATATAAAAATCCTCATAACATGCACAAAAATGCATTCTGCGCAGTTTCTACAATATTTCTCATAATATAATTGAGTATTTTGTTTGACTGTAAATAACTAATGATATAAAAAATTCTAATCATATTTCATTTCACAGAAAGCATACTTTTGTATATCTGGGATAAATTTCCTTATGGTTTGTGCAGTATAAAGTTATTAAAAATGCTTTGAGGAAACGCCATTTACAGACCGTAATGTATCCGGATTCTTTGATGTTTGTAATTTTAATATATTTTGTGTAAACTGGCTTTCAAGTAGATTGCAGAATAATGAAATAATTTTGTGAGCCCGTATACCACCGATAACGGTAATTTTACCATTTTTAGTAGGAAATAGGCAATAGTGAACTTGAATAACATATATCAGTTCCAAAGAGTTTCATAAATATTTACGTAAATTAAAGTGCGGACTGTCAGAAAGACCCAAGTTTGTTGTAATCCGTTAAATATTATATTCAAATCATTTAAATAATTTCAAAACGGCGATGAAAACCGTTATTAGTAGTGAATTTATTAATTTATTTATTGCTCAGTTTTATGTAAGATTTTGTATTGCCATTTATACGCTGTAAAAAAAATTCAAGCCAAATTACGGGCAACACCCATTAGCAAAGATTCCAGGTAAAGCCCGTAAAAAAATTAGGGAAACGATAACTGTTTTATACCTATCGCTATTTGTATAAATGTATAATTAAACTCTTTCAATCAATAAAACTGCAATTATATTTTCAGTTTCAAACACGAAATGTTTCTTATATGACGTCCCTGAAAAGCTAACAGTTTACATTTGAAGGGATTTTACCGTAAAAGTACAGTTTGATGGCAGATTTGAGCAAATTATGTAGATTAATAGTTTATTTATTTATTTTTTTTTTCGATAAAAAAATTATTAATCTACGTAATTTGCTCAAATTTGCCATCAAACTGTACTAACCAGTATAAACCATTTTTTTTTTTTTTTTTTTCGATTAAGAAAAAAAAAAATTCCAGTATTCTAAAATTGTACTGTCATGACGTCAATTTACGGTCTTTGAGCGTGTAGCTAGCTAAACAGTCATTTCCCGTAAAATCATACGGTTTTGTCCCGTGATTTTACAATTTTTTTTTTTTTTTTTTTTTTTTTTACAGTATATTTATATTTTTACTTTTCATTATTTTTTTTTAAATAATTAAATAAAATCAGCAGGCATTGCCCACTTCGCTGGTCATTATATTTAAATAAAAAAAAAAAAAGAAAGAAAGAAAGAAATTACTATTTCTTATACAACTTTATAAATAAAAAACATTCCATTAAAAACTAAGAGATATTCCATTGAAATCGCTCAAAACTTCGCTTCGGACGATTACATGTAATTTTGCACTTTTAAAGTTACTCTACCTATTCCGCTTCCGCTGATTGTATTTTGTCGCTCAACCGCTCTAGGAAGCTGTTGCTGCTGTAAGCGTTTGCGCCACTTATCTTCTATTAGCTTTGGGTTTTTAAGTTGAAATCTTTTTAACTGACTTAAATAATTTAATGTAAATAGTCAAATCGGAATTTTTGTATAATTTCGCATATTTCTGTGCGTAACGGTTTTTGAGGTGATAGCTAGAAATTCATGCGATCTGAGTTTGAAAGTATAAAGATTAAAAGTACACATATAATTCAAACTCCAATTGCGCATGATTTACACAATGATAAATGTTAAAAAAAGTGCAGTTTTTTAATACTTCTATTTCGAAATCTTTCAGCATTTCTATGATAAATTTTGAAACAAGTTAACAATGTATAGTCCCATAATGTAATCAGGGCAATCTAATTAGAAAAAAAAAACTACAGACTAAATTCATAGTAAAATACAGAAAAAAAAAAAAAAAAAAAAAGGATATTACAAAATAATTTTAACGCTTCAAGCAATGTTCCTGCAAATCAGAAATCCTTCTGTATTAGTTACATTTGAAAAATATAACTTATTCCTATAATTCTTGATTAATATAATTTAATGTATGTTTAATGTATATTTAATGTACAAGGTTCAGAGTGTTATGAGAACCTAGTTTTCACTTTTGCATCCATTTATAAAATGAATATATTTCAAAATTCAAATATGTTTTTTAGAAATATAATGATATTATGTAGCTAAAAAAATCTCAAAAATATTCTTTTTTTCTTTTTTTTAATTCATTTCTTAGTTTTCTAAAAATAATAAAATCTAAATTTTTATATGATCCCCAGGTTTCTGTTGTTATATTTAGTAAAACAATCTTAATACATTAGAATGATAATATGGGAATTTTTAAGGAAATATTATAATATTTATGGGAAGATTAAATCACAGCTTCTACAGCACATAAGCGCACAAAACTTCATATGTGACAGAGGCATTATGAAAAAATAGGCTGACTCAGCTTTGGTGCATATCATCCGACAGGAGGCAGTGCTATGTTGCAGTTTTCTCTGTTTACAGAAAGGCTTCTATAATTTACAAGTGCAAAAAACTTGAATGTGAATAGCCCGTAATAAAAATCTTTGCTGACTTAATTTGAGTGCACATCGACCAATAAGTGGCATTGCTACACTTACACTTACTGATAAGCTATATTTAAGCTTCTATATCGTATAAATGTACCAAATATCGAAGAGAGACATTAGGAAAAAAACTCAATGGTATAATTTGGATGTATATAGGCTGACAAGTGGCCTTTGCTTTTAGTCACTTTCTGTAATTTTCCAAATGGCTGTATATTTGAATCTATTGTACAAAATATCACCAAACTGCAGCATATGTAAAATTTTTATGGTGAAAAGCTATGTCGATCATTTTTTTCTGCTTCTTAACCAATATGTTGCGCTATCATCTAAAATGATAGATAAAAATATTTGTGATGACCACAGCATATCTAATTTTACTCTTTTATATTGTATTCTATCTAAATGTATGTATTGTTAACATTATATTACTATTTGAAATTCATTCTATCTGATTATTTCAAAACCATATTTTAAGTGAACAATAGAGAAATTTACATACATTTTATAGCAATTCTACGTACAGTATTTTCGAAAACTAACATATATTGAAGGAAATAAATTTAACAGTAGAAAAGTAAAGAAATCGCTGACTGAAAAAAAAAAAAAAAAAAAGAAAAAAAAAAGAAAGAAAGAAAGAAACATTCATATGATCAGTTAAAATCTATTAACCTAACGCATACTTCCGTCAGAAATTATGAAGCGTTTTTGAGACAAAATTTTCAGACAGGGGGAAAACAATTGAAATATGTACATGTATCCTTATAAAATTTGAATATTTATAGTCGAAGTATATTTTGAGAGATCTTTTAAACAATTGTGCTCAATATTTGCATGTGAAAAAGTTTCCAGTTCTCTATCATAGCATAAGTATGAGGAACTTAGGTATTCGTGAAAATCTTCGACCTTGGATTTTCACGTTTTTGAAAAATTTTAAGCGCGATGAATCCGAAATTCACAAAATGTGTATGGCGTCAGTTTATATGTGAGTCAGTTAGACAGATTTTTTATATTTTAGTTTGTTTGTCAGCTAGATTATGTATTTATTATCTCAAGAACAAATGATCGTAAAGAGGTCGGACCGGTTTTAAAATGTCACTTATAACACTGACAAGAGCTCTATGGATTCCTGACACTTTAATTTGAAAACTTCGAAAGATATTGGAAACGCGATTTTCTTAATATAAGGGAATAAGGCAAAATTTCACATAAATTCATATTATGAGGATTGTTTTCATTGTAAAAGTGTCACACAATTTTTGAAATATCATTTATATGATACTGGCATGACCATTATTGATTATAAAAATCCTACTTTCAAAATTGACTGTTATTCACAGTTTAAGATTTTCTTAAGGTGACACAATAGGGTAAAATTTTGCATTATGAGGATTATTTTCATGATACATAAGTCGAATCAGTTTTAAAATATTATTTATGATATTGTTATAAATATAATTCAAGAGCTTCTCAAGTTTTTATAAAGTAAAGTTTTTCATAACACGGCAGAATAGGATTTTTCCCATGAATTGCATTTTGGGAATTATTCCGTTGGAACCAGCATTGAATTGCATGAAAACTGAAATACAAAAGCCGGCTTTGGGGTCCAGATGGTAGGGCGCTGACTTCTAGATCCCCTGGTTCCGGGTTCGAATCACGATGCGGGCATGAATATTTGTGGTGTCGTGGTCATATATATATAGATATTGTGAATTGTTATTGTTAGTAATATAAATGAACTAATGTAATATAGATCGATCGAGTTAAATTTTGTTAACCAGAACCAAGTTATTTTGTTGATTTAACTAATATTTTTAAAATAACAAATTACTTTGTTGATTTAAACAAGCAGTTTTGTTCACTCATTACTCTCTTGCTCACTGGCTGCTTACAAAGAGCTTGGTGACGTAACGTATCAGAACATCCAGTAACAGTAAAGTGACATAATTTTTTAGAGGAAAATGAGGACAAATTAGCGCACTGTCTCCAGTTTCTAAATAAAAAATGAAAACAGAAGCAGTTTTTTTTTAAAAAAAAATAAGAAAAGTACTCTATCATTAATTTCAAATTATAAATTGCGACAAAAGCTTTATTTAGAAAACATGTTCATGTGGCAAAAAAAAAAAAAAAATAAATAAATAAATAAATGCCGAAAGTAGGAGTTGCCCCCACAAAATGGTGACGTTCAATTGGCTTAATTAAAAGTAACCTATCTTCCAACCTCTTTTGGTCGTTCAGAATAAGTTAAATTGAAAAACTGTACAAAATCATTGTCAAATTGACAAAATAAATATAAAAATCAGCCAACAAAATATTTTTATTTCAACAAAACATTTTTTTCGATGTAATGTGATATTAATCAACTCAACCCCACCCATTAAATTAATAATAATAAAAAAAAAAAAGTTTATTTTGGAATATTCATATAAAGATTAAATATGGTCAAAGTTGTTTTAACGATGAATGCTAAATTGTTATTATTATTTTTTTTTTCAATATGTTTATTTTCTAAGAATTTGTATCATGGTTAATTTCCAAGGCTTTGTTTTTGCCGATAAGGCGTTATTACGTCCTTCTTGTACCTGATGAAAAATGTAATGCTTTTTCGAAATTCGCAGTGATTGGTGTAGTAAGACATTTTTAATTTGTATTACAAATTCACATTCGTTAAATAAAATAGCGATAGCGTTCTGTTAAAATCGGTTTTCTCTTTAACAACATAAAATGTGTTGTTTTTATTTTCTTCTGTATATAAGTAGAAAGTACTGATTTATGAAAATTTTTTACCACCGGTTTTCGAGGAATTTACGCATTTTTAGATATCTTGAACGTAATTTGATCATTTTTAGAAAAGTCTGTTTGTGTATGTGAGTATATATATTTAAAAAAAAAAAAAATGTTAATACTGCATTTTATCTCTCAAATCCACGGACGGAATTAAACCAAATTCTATATTTATTTAGATCTTGACTTAAATTAATATTATATATTAAAATCACACAATCAATTGATTGGGAAGAAAATCATATTTATTGAAATTTATTTTTCCGACTGAGTGAAAATAATGCCTGGACCGGGAGTCGAACCCCAAATCTTTGACTTACAAGGTCAAGGCTCTACCAATTGAGCTATCCAGGCCGACAACCGGTGGACATTACTCACTCAGACAACCTTTAGGCAGAAACATCTGGTCTATCATGTAGATAGCTCGACAGAAATAAGCCGCAGGTAAAGAAACACACCATTAAACAATGGGAGTAATGTCTACCGGCTGTCGGCCTGCATAGCTCAATTGGTAGAGCCTTGACCTTGTAAGTCAAAGATCTGGGGTTCGACTCCATGTCCAGGAATTATTTTCACTCAGTCGGAAAAATAAATTTCAATAAATTAATATTGTTTACATTTGGGAATAAATTGCTCGAAAAGTGGCGATGCCATCCAATTTTGTCAGAGTTTTTAATATGGAAGAACAAGAAAAAGTTTCGTGTAAATCATAGACCTATTATAAGAGTGGACGGAGCATTCCATTATTAAGGGAATATAAGAAAAGGTGAAAAGATGAAACCATGTGAATGTTGAAAAAGGTTACCTTTTTTGGCATTTATCGCGTTATTGGCAATTTTTTTGTTTTGAATATAAATATATATTATTATTATTATTATTAAAAGATACAACAAGCAAAACTAGTGTAAAATATTACAGCTGCTGAAATTTATTTTTACCTTGTTATCAACATCTAACAAAGTTCAAAAGTTTTTATAACTTTGATTTGTCTATACTCGTTTTAACTCTCATAAATAATTATGGACATTTTTGAAACACTACAAGATATAATATAGTTAAACTAATTCAATTTAGAGAAATAAGTATAGAAATTATAAGTATTTTATAAAAATAATTACTTAAAAAGAACGAAATAATAAAACATTAAAAAGAATCTTAACTGTGAAATAAAATCCTTATTTTAGATAACTTCTAGGGTTTTTAAAATACATCTAATTACTATTTCTTGCTATAAAATTATTTTTAAATTTAAAACAATCTAACTTTTAAAGTGAAATAAAAATTTTAAAATGAACTTTCAAAGAAAAAGGGAAAATATCCTCTGCTTAATAAAAAGCAGAGTTTAGAGCATGGCGAGTAAATTTCAGTATTGGCCAGTTTGGCTTTCTGTAGATCAACGTTCACATGAACTTTTTATGAGTTATCTTTGCCACTAAAAAAGGTTGCCATTGTCCCGTCCACTCTTATAATAGGATAATGGTATAAATGTACATTAGGAGAATTATTTCTAAAAAAATATTTATAATACTCGCCACCAACGAGGAAAAATATTGTGTATGTGGGGCATCGCTTTTCCCCTCTGTAGTGGGAAGTACCCCACTGGCGGTGTATGTAATTTTTCAAAATATGAAAAAAAAAAAAAAAAAAAAAAAAAAAAAAAATCTCGTTTATACCCTTAAAAGGTCAAATCATAATATCTGTGATAAATTGAAACAAATGTACAGATTTTTTTTCGTTTTAAAGAAAATTTCAGAAAAGACAACGCAATTTTTCTCTATTTTCTTTCTTCCTTTTTACTTTCTCTTACCCATAAGGTAGAGAAAGTATTGTTTTTGGGTCAAATTTTCGAACGCGAGATTTTGTTATATTTACACGTTTTGAGGTCCCCTGAATACGAAAATCATGTTTTTAGCAAATGGTCTGTGTGTCTGTGTGTGTGTGTGTCTGTCTGTGTGTGTGTCTGTGTGTGTGTCTGTCTGTTATCAGCATATCTCAAAAACAAATTATGGCAGAAAGTTCAAACTTGGTATTCTAAATGTGTATCTTATAGGGATGCTACAGTAAGCTTTTCGTTAAGACCAAGCAAATGGTTCGTGTACAGGGATAATCAAGAGAATTCTAATACATTACGTCTATGGAGGAAATTGCAGGTAAGTAGAGTTTAACGTCTATAGACTGCACTAAACCAAATGAAACGAACATATATTTTTTGTAATAGAGATAGTTAACTGGGAAAAAATTTTTGTGTATGTAGGAGCCTCGCCTCCCTCCCTGGGGGGAAGTCCCCCCTCGAGGGGAGTAAATTTTCATGATGGGTATCATTCAAAAGAGCTTGCGAATACCTTTAAAACGAATGGTTGAACTATAAATCTGTGATAATTTAAAACAAAGTTATAGATTTTTTTTAATTTTAACGAAAAAAAAAAAAAAAAAACTTAGAAAAAAAAAATCTTTTTTTTTTTTTTTTTTTTTTAAATATTGAGAGTAAAATGGACTTTTTTTGGATATTTAGTGTTACACTACCTCTCTAATATGGAAATCGTCTGCATTATCATAAAAAATATTTTTTTTAAATAATAATTTTAATAAATTATTTTTTAAAAACAGAATTATTTTTTAATAACCGAATTAAATTCTATATAAATGTAGGTGCATTAATGAAACGGGGGGTTGAGGGGGGGGTAGCCCCCCTCACACAGAACTAATTATCGTATAAAACTCTTCTGAAGCCTAATTTGAATTGTTTAGCATAAGTTTACATGACAGTTCTCGTTATCTTACCTCTTAATCTGCAACCTGTATTTATAGTATTAAATTTCAGGGTAAGAGAAAGTCGTGTGAGTGACACACCAGATTATTTTAGATGTCATCATGAAGTTGGCTTTCTTTCGATATTTGATGTTTTTCTTTTTTTAGATGAAAATCGTCTGCATTCATCATTGAAAATAATTTTAATAAATATTCTGCACTACGTGAGTTTTTATAGGAAAAAATAGTAAAAAACTTGGTCACAACAATACAAATTTGTTTTGTATATAAACTTATCGTCATTTACTATTGTGTAGAATATGTATTATTCATGAATTTCTTGTTATGCTCCCATGACAACAAGGTAAGAAAAAAAAAAAAAAAAAAAAAAGAAAGAAAACTATTAAGTGTGTGTAGTGTTGCTCATAGTTTTGAAGTATCTCCATGGCAACAACATTACCAGTCATCTAATATATATGCGTTATATTACTAAAACAATATTTTAACTTATTTACAGAGAGTTAAAATTGTGATTACTGAAATAAATTTTTAATTATAATTCATCATTTAACATTCAATTTCGTCCGAAATTAATAATTTGTATGAAATTCTATGAAGATGAATATTACAAATGACATAAATTTCCAGTTCCCATGCATTATTTGAAATTCAAATTATTTCTAATTCATTAAATTATTCCTATATAGATAAAAGGAAGATAAATATAATATATTTTAATTTTAATTTTCAAATTTAAATTTAAATTTATATAATTATTTATTGATTCACAATTTAAATAGACATTAACTGGATGTAACTTAAATAAATAATAATAACAATAATAATAAATCTGAAATGACATCACTTGACCGTCGTTTAAATAAGTTTAAATCGATAAGTTAGTCAGTAAATAAGCTAAGGGGGAAATTGCAATAATATGTTTAAATATTTACCTAAATTTGTAACATTGTACAAGCAAGTTCGCTAGCAAGCTTGTATTCTCTTTTTAATAATATAAGATAATTAGCTCCGGTAGGATGTTAAACATGTAAATTTTTCATGCTTGCCTGTAAAAGAACCATAAATAATAATATCCAAAATTATCACAATTTAGCAAATCAATGTAACATATATCGTTTTTTTTTTTTTTAAACAAATTAACATTAATAAAACAAAATTTAAATAATTCGAGTCTATAGACCACAATGTATACGATTCTACTTTATATACCTGTGAGAGAACTATCCCAACACTCTAACACCAATTGTATATAAATTTTGTGAAAATAATCAAAATATACCTACCTAATTTGATCTTAATCGAATGATGATTTTAGTTAAAATCTAGCGCAATTCCAAAAATGTGAGTTCATAAGCCATAATGATGAAGAATTTTTCTTTCTGATCCCTGTAAAAGAACTATCTTTTCTTTACAGGAATATATATACATCCCTGTACACTATATATCCTAATCTATTCAGTTTGTCCTACAGTGAATTATAATGCAACGTTTAGACTCTTTCGTGTTCACTTATATACTCATCCACATACATCGCCTTTAAAATAGCAAAAATAAATACAGATGACCTCCTAACGTAAAAACACTACAAAATCTTCAAAATCAGCTTAAAATATGTTGCACTTTGTTTTATGCATAAACATATCCTGGTTATTAACGTATAGATTATGCATTATTCATGGCTTTCTTATTGTGATCCCATGACAACAACGTTGCAAAATATATATTAAAAAATATTATAAATGTGTATAGTGTTGCTCATGGTTTTCAAATATTCGCATATCAACAACATTGCCATTCACGTAGTGAAATTGTAACACAGGTGTAGCAAGCCTGCGGCCCGCCGTATAGCTTTTTGGGCCCGCGGGAAACTAATGATATGTAAAGTTTGACAACTTCGATTAACGCATTGAAAAATAATAAATCCATTCTAACTTTTCGAAGTGAAAAAAACCTTTGAACGATTACGGTAGTTAAAGAATCACACTGTTGCAATGAAATATTATTACATCCATTATTCATACTTTCTTATTTTCTTCTATATTCAATAGAAGAAAGTATTGGATTCGTAAAAATCTTCGACCTCGGGTTTTTGATTGATTTACACTTTTCGAGAGCTGTAGAACACGATTTGACCATTTTTAGAAAATGTCTGTCTGTTCCTCTGTCTGTCTGTGTGTGTGTGTGACAAAATTTTGTGGCAACTGTATTCCAGGTACTACTGGACAGAATTTCATACAAATCGGTATGTAGTTACACATTGACATAAATTAGTGCCTATCAATTTTTGGTAAAAATTGTCCAACAGCTTACTTTTTCTAAATTTTTAACATGGTGGTATAGGACAAAATTTTGTATAAATGTGCATAAAGAGAATTATTTTTTAATAATCATTATGAAATTTAAAATAATTATATGTAATAGAGATTGTCAACTGTGGAAAAAAAATGTGTATATAGGAGCCTCGCCTCTCTCCCTGGGGGGTAAGTCCCCCCTCGAGAAGAGTAAATTTCCATGATGGGTATCTTTCAAAAGAGCTCGCCAATACCTATAAAACGAATGATTGAACCATCGATCTGCGATAATTTAAAATAAAGTTATCATTTTTTTTTCATTTTTAACAATATATATATACATATATCTTTATATATATATTTCTTTTGTGCGTGTGTATGTCACTGAACTCCTCCTAAACGGCTGGACTGAGTTTAATGAAATTTTTTGTGTGTCTTCAGGTGGATTCGAGAATGGTTTAGATTTACAAATGAAAGTTGTAACTTAATTAGTTCTTTCTTAATTAATTTTTAACCAACTCTTTCAGCAACTTTTCCACCTAGATGGCGTGAGTTGTCGTAAACACGATGTCAGAATTTATTTAATGTTGAAATGAAAAATGAATTTTTAACCGTATCTTAAGTAGTGTTTAAAATATTTTTTCAAAATTAATATTTTTAGAATCGTAACCGTATCTTACGAAGTGTTTAAAATATTTTTTCAAAGTTAATATTTTAGAATCGTAAACACGATGTCAGAACTTATTTAATGTTGAAATGAAAAATGAATTTTTAACCGTAAGTGTTTAAAATACTTTTCCAAGGTTAATATTGTTAAAATGTTAAAATTAGTTAAAATGGTATATTCTTTTTAAAAATTCGTCAATATCCGACGGAGTTATTTTATGTTAAAATGAAAAATGAATTTTTAGGCCATTATTGTTTGTGCAGATGGAAAATGTACTAAAAGTTTTCCGAAAAATTTCACGATCACAAATGTTGACGGATATCCAATATATCGTCGAAGAAATCCCGATAATGGCGGACAATCTTATCATCTATGGCGGTCATCGGGTCATCTATGTCAACAACATAGATATTGACACTGATAACCGTTGGGTGGTCCCATATTCGCCTCTGCTGAGCAAAACATTCAATGCTCATATTAATGTTCAGTTCTGCAGTTCAGTGAAGAGCATCAAATACATTTGCAAGTATGTGAATAAAGGCAGTGATATGGCTGTATTTCGAGTTGAAAATACCAATGTGAATGCTCCTCCGGTGAATAACAACGATGAAATAACACTTTATCAAATTGGCCGGTACGTGAGCTCCAATAAAGCTGTTTGGCGTATCTTTGGTTTCCCAATTCATGAACGGGATCCAGAAGTTCTTCATTTAGCCGTCCATCTTGAAAATGGCCAGCGCGTATATTTCACGAGCGAGACAGCGATTGATCGTGCTATAAATCCACCAAAAACTACACTCACCGAATTTTTTGAATTGTGTAATCGTGCAGATGCTTTTGGTGCTTTTGCACGGACATTACTCTATTCAGAAGTACCACGCTATTTCACATGGGCTCCAACAAAAAAAATGGACGCCCCGCAAGCAAGGCACGCCGATTGATGCATGTCCCTGTTTATTCAAATCAAACACCTTGGGAAGAGTATTTACAGTCAATCCAAGGCAGACTGAGTGCTTTTATCTTCGACTGTTATTGGTTAATGTCATCGGCCCTTTGTCATTTCAAGATTTACGTAAAGTGAATGGACAACAGTATCCAACGTATAAAGATGCATGCCTTGCACTCGGCTTGCTGGAAGACGACAACCAGTGGGAGTGTATGCTTGCTGAAGTAGGACTGAACTGTACAGCAAAACAAATTCGTCTACTATTCGTCTACTATTTATAGTGTTGACTACATGTTTCCCGGCCCGAGCAGAGACATTATGGGGTAATCACAAAGATTCAATGACTGATGATATATTGCATCAACATCGTTCACGGTGCAACGATCTAACGATAGTATTCAGTGACGCTATGTACAATGAAGCATTGATTGCTACTGAAGATCTTTGCATTATCATTGCCAACTTACCACTCAGTCATTTCGGTATGTCATTTCAACAAATCGAAATGCATCTGATTTAATATGCACTGAATTGAATCGTGAACTACAATACAATACTGTAGAAATGGCAGCGATTGTTGCTCGCAATGTCCCACTAATGAATGAAGAACAAAGAACCGTGTACGACCGCATCATGCTCGCAATTTTGGCAGGACAAGGTGGATTCTTTTTTTTTTGGGGGGTGCACCAGGTGTAACTGGCAAAACATTCCTTATTTCGCTAATTCTCGCCGAAATACGATCAAATAATGGCATCGCATTGGCTGTTGCATCATCTGGCATTGCGGCAACTTAAGTGGATGGAGGCAGAACAGCTCATTCATTATTTAAACTGCCACTAAATATTCAAAATAACCCAGACGCAGTGTGCAACATAAAAAAACAATCGTCCATGGCCACAGTGCTGAAATAGTGTAAAATTTTTATCTGGGATGAATGCACTATGGCACACAAATATTCGATTGAGGTGTCGAACAGGACATTGAAAGATATAAAAAACAACGACAAACTTTTTGGCGGCACTCTGTTACTCTTTTCAGGTGATTTCAGACAAGCACTTCCCGTTATTCCGCGTTCAACATACGCTGATGAGATCAACGCATGCTTAAAATCATCGTCATTGTGGCTTAATGTTGAAAAAGTACAACTGAAAGTAAATTTGTGCGTTCAAAAGCTTCAAGATCCATCCGCTGAAACATTCTGAAAACAATTGTTAGATATCGGCGATGGAAAAGTTACTACAGATGAAACTAGATGCATAAAATTACCGACCGATTTCTGCACAATCATTGATTCTCAAGATGCTCTTATTGACCAGATATTTCCCGATGTACACAGACGATACACAAATCATGAGTGGCTGGCAGAAAGAGCAATTTTAGCAGCAAAAAATGTGGACGTCAACGAATTGAATCTCAAGATACAGCATTTGTTACCAGGAGACTTGGTGTCATACAAATCTAATGATACAGTTTGCGATGCCACCGAAGCTGTAAATTATCCAACAAAGTTTTTAAACTCATTGGATTTACCAGACATGCCACCGCATATTTTACAACTGAAGGTTAGATCTCCGGTTATTTTGCTTCGTAATTTGAACCCACCACGGTTGTGCAACGGCACGCGATTAGTCATAAAAAAATTAATGAAAAATGTTATCGAAGCCATCATTTTAAATGACAAATTCCGAGGTGAAAATATATTACTACTGCGAATCCCTATTATACCCACAGATGTGCCAATTCAATTTAAACGCCCTCAATTTCCAATTAGATTGGCATTTGCAATGACTATCAATAAGTCTCAGGGCCAAACGATGTCTGTCTGTGGCTTAGATTTGAGCATATCATGTTTTTCACACGGACAATTATACGTGGCTCTCGAGTGGGCAAACCATCCAGTTTGTTTGTATTGGCGAAAGATGGGATAACAAAAAATATTGTACACTCTGTTGCATTAAGGGATTGATATTGTTTTTTAGTAATATTGTTATAAGTAGCGATATGTATATAATTTTAAAGAATCAATTTTAATAAATTAAAAAAATAAATGATTGGTGTTTTGTTATTTTTATATTCTTTCACCGTTCACAGCGCTCCATACATCTTCCACTTATATACCACATCCTTACACACTTACAATAGGTTAGTTATTTTTTTCTAGCAAAATATTCTCTAGAAATAATTTATATGACAAAACAACGTTTGTCGGGTCAGCTAGTATATATATATATATATATATATAAATAATAGATAACGTAATAAAATTTAATCTTAAAATTTAGCAATTAATAGAACTAAAACAATAACAGCACACTAAAATATAGAACTGAATTTAACATAGAGGAAAGAATGACACAAAAAGTTGCGATATAGATGAGGAACCAATGAGTTACCATATTAACTTAAAATACTTACGCTGACCTGAAGGATAATAAAAAAGGACCATTAAACTTGTGAAAGAGAAAAAAGATAATAAACCACATAATCAATTGGATATAAATGCTTAAAATTTGAAATATACTTATCAAGGGGCGCATACTTCATAAAGCAGAGAAAGCTGCAATGATTTCGTAAAACGATATTGCTAATCATAGCAATTTATATCATCTCACGCCCCGATCAATGCAGGAAAAAGACCATAAAGAATGAGAAAAAAGTGAAAAATTAAATTAAAACAAAGGATAAATAAATATTGATTAAAATCTTAAAGGAAACCAAATTAATAACATGAAATAAGCAGAGTAACCACATGGAAAACAGTTAACACAAACTGGAAAAATGGTTGATGCCAAAACCTAAATTGAAGTTAAAATAATAGCTCGACAGATATCGATTACTCGAAAATACTTCAGAACAATTACATTAAAGATAAAATACACAGAGTAAATATTAAATGATAATGTTAAAATTAATACTAGTAGAGTTAAATTAAATCGTACCAAAAATATTAATAATTAAATCGTTTAAGATAAGGACTGAAGAATGAAGGTTAAAGAATACTAAGTACAAGCGCCATCTTTCGGTTAGCTATAATAACATTAAGTCAGTTATATAAGATGTATTGACTGAAAGATTAAGATAATGTAGAAGTATTAACAGCAAGATTAAGATAATTTTTAAGATTTTTATTTAAGATGTATTGACTGAAAGATTAAGATAATTTTTAAGATTTTTATAGTCAAATTATTAGTGTTAAGTTTTAAGAAGACATAATTACAAGCAATAATGCCAAAGAGCACAACTATAAGGATAAGCATTATAATGCGGTCATCATAAATTAAAATTAAAAATTAAAATAATTTTTTTTTTTTTTTTTTTTAAATTAATATTTATAAGATTTTATTTTTGTTATGCAAATAGATGGATTGTTCAACCTTAACAAGGGAAGCCTCAAGTAGCCAGAAGCACATTGTAAAATTTAATGATAAAAGAGTTCAAAATACATAGTATCAACCAGAAAAAATAAAAGAGTTCAAAATACATAGAATCAACCAGAAAAAATAAGAATGTAACTTACAGCAATCCCCCCACGTTTTTTTTTTTTTTTTTAAAATAAATTTTATTCAGCATCAAACCCTCCCAGCCAACCAGCCAAACAACACCACCCTTCCTCCTTAATCAAACTTCTGCCCACCCATCCACCTGATTTTTTTTTTTTTTTTTTTTTTTTAATTTTTAATTAAACCTTAGTTTTTTTTTTTTTTTTTTTTTTTTTTTTTGTGTGTTAGACAGAGACCCTTTTTGATATACAAGTGAATAAATAAATTTTTTAGGATACCCCATTTTTGTAGCAACATTAATTATGTGAGAGATATTTTTGTTTTTAAACCTATCTGAACAAAGATTATGTATACGAAAGAGGTGATTGAGAATAATATTTCTGTAGACAGAGATATGAAGACAAGAGGTAAATTGTGTAAATAAATTTACTTTGAAACTAAAATCTTGTCTTTTGTCATACATATCAGTATAAATTTTACTACCATCAAGTTTAAGTTTTAAATCTAAGAAACTAATACAGTTTTTGTTGAGATGATTATAAGTTAAGGTAAGATGAGAAGGATATTCAAATTTAAATAAATTAGGTGAAAAATTATTGACATAAAAAATTATAATGTCATCAATGTATCGGTAAAAATAGGCATTTTCAATACATAATCCCTGTTCATAATGGTAAAGGTATAAGTCAGCTAACATACTCGAGCTACATCCTCCTTGTGGAATACCGACCTTTTGAATATAAATCTTATTACAGTGTAGAATGTAATTGTTATGAATAATAAAATTTAAAAGTGTCTTAAATGAAGTTGCCGAAAAGCATTTTGGTAAAGATATTTGACTTTTAAATTTTTCAAAAAGGTTAAAGATGATACGATGAAGATCTGTTAAATTAATATTATTAAATAGGTCAGCAAAATCATAAGTCATGATATCAGTCACATTATTCATAGATAAGACATTGGCTTTAAGTTGATAACTATTTTTAAGGCAAAAGAAATTTTTTGATTTACTAATTAAGTCATAGATTTGTTTGAGAATATCAAGGAGAATTTTGTTAGCATTGTTGTTGTAAGTATTACACCCTACAGTGACAGTTCTGAATTTAATAGGATTTTTGTGAAATTTAGGGATAAGTACAATATAAGGATATTTAAAATTATTAAATGGAAGCTTTAGCAATTTATAAAAGCAGTGAATTTTGCGGTTATTGATTTTAAGATCATTATTGGTAGTATGAAAGTTAGTACTATTAGATATAGATGAACTGAGTAAAGAAAGATAATAATGTTTACAGATTATTGCATAATTATTAGGAGATTTATCGACATAAGTAATAACAAAGTTTTGTTGCAATTCTTTGATAGATTTAAAGAGATTTGATTTATTGTAATGTGTGAGATTTGATCTATGTTGAATTAATTCAGCTTTAAGTTTTGAAATTACTAAAAATTTCCATTGATTGAAATATTCAATAGGTTTATTATAAGAGATGGAGAGTTTATAAATAAACAAATCAATATCATAAGAAAACTGTTGTATAATCTTTGAAATATTAGTTTTTGAAGGGAGTCGATATTTAGTACCATATTCCATAAATTTCTTTAAATTTGAGTCATTAATAATATTAAGATCACCAGTGATAATATGTGCATGATCTCTGTCAACATATTTTACATTTGAGGGATGAGCACAACTACAAGTCACATGAGAAGATAAATTAGACTTAGAGACTGAATTATAGTTAAAAAGCAGGCGACCAAGTGTAATAGGATATTTAAAGGTACGAGAAATATGAATGTCTTTAATAGGAAACATGCATGATTTATCATTAAGAATAGATGAAATATTAATACTATTGAATATTTGATTAGAATAATTTAGAATAAGCTGTGAATTTGATTGGATTTTGTGAGGTTTTTTAGAGATATTTAAATTGAAGAGTTTAAGTCTGTATAATATTAAATCATAGAAAATATCAGAAAAATGTTGATTATAGGATTGGTTTTTAAATACACTTAAGTAAGTGGACAAATACTTTTTTTTGATAGCAAATATAAACTTTCTAATGTAAATCCAATCATAATGGTTAAGATAATTTGACTGTAAGGCAAGAATATTTTTGATAATGAGATTTTTTTATATTAAACCATTAGTAGATTTATTGGATTTGTTACCTCTTTTTGAGCGAGAAGTTTTCTGGTTGACAACATGATTTAGTACAGAGTAAACAGGGGAGTAATCATGAAGGGGATTAATGTTAGTATAAACCTTAACAACCCTATTAAAATATTCATGATTCAAGCCATATGGATAAATAGTATTAAAATATTTCATGTAGTTAGATTCAAAGAAAAGGCGCTCACTTTTATTTTTTTGAATCCTAAGAATTTCAATAGTACATGAGCAGAAATTGTGTAAATTAAAATGTCTTAACTCAATAGTTGATTTACTGTTAAGGACAGGTGATGATAACTTTTTTGAGTCTGAGCGATGTTGATTAATTCTAATATGTAAAGGGGTGGAGGTTTCACCAATATACTTCATTTTACAGATACCACAACTTAATTTGTATATAACATTATAAACCTGACAGAAAGGAACCAATTTTGAATCATTATAAATTTGGGACTGTAAAGCATTAGGGCACGTTTTGCAACGAGAAGAATCACACTTTCTAAATTTAAGATTGGAAGGAGGAGAGTATAGGTAGCTTGATGTCGATCCAGGAATATCCCTATAAATATTCCTGTACCGGGCACAATACTGAGGGAAACCAAAGCATTTCTTGCCAGGCACTACTAATTTACTGAGAACATTCATAATAAAAGAGTGATTTTATATAAAATAAGTAAATCAATTTTAATTTGCAAGTATTATATATTAAAACTATCATTGAGAAAATAAATAAATAAAATTCTTGAATAAGTAGAGAGATAATAAAATTGAAAAATCATGAATAATAAAGCTTGAAACATAGACTTCAACCTATACATATCCACCAACATATTGAAAATCACAAATTTAATATTAAACATTCTTGATTAAAGTAGGCATACATAAATAAAAATTAATCATTTAATCTGGGATAATTACATAATAAACTATACAAAATATTTACAAAAGTTCCAATCCAAAGTAAAATTCAACCCGAAGCAATATGATTATAAACCAAACAATCAAAATTAAATGACTAAAATTGAATAAATTAACTATTGAAAAACTATAATGGAATAAATGAATAATAAATGCTCATGATGTCAAAATTTAACCACATGAAACTTAAGAAAATTATGCATAAGTTAACCATTGAAAAACTATAATGGAATAAGTGAATAATAAATTATCATTATGTCAATTTTCAACCACATGAAACTTTAAAAAATTATGCATAAATACTTTTAAATTTAATAATAATTGTCAAAGCTCATTTATGCACAAACAAAATACTTTTAAATTTAATAATAATTGTCAAAACTCATTTATGCACAAACAAACTACTAAAGGAATAACCCAATTTTGAACTTAGATAAAACAGTTCTACATCAAAGAGCCATTAAATGCATAGATCCACAAAAAGCCAAACATTGTATATGAATAACAATTGAAATAATACACATCAGAAAAAGCGCCATTGCAGCTGTAATCAAAGTGCATGTAAACTTTTAGAATATTGATGGTAAGCCAAATTGGCAAACAAACGTATATATATATAATAATATATACATTAATATATAAACAAGATTTTAAATAAATGAAAAAACTGTTTATATTAAACAAAATACATTTAAATTTAATGCGCATAAGCAGCAGATAGAATTTAAATGCAAATATAAATAATAGATAACGTAATAAAATTTAATCTTAAAATTTAGCAATTAATAGAACTAAAACAATAACAGCACACTAAAATATAGAACTGAATTTAACATAGAGGAAAGAATGACACAAAAAGTTGCGATATAGATGAGGAACCAATGAGTTACCATATTAACTTAAAATACTTACGCCGACCTGAAGGATAATAAAAAAGGACCATTAAACTTGTGAAAGAGAAAAAAGATAATAAACCACATAATCAATTGGATATAAATGCTTAAAATTAGAAATATACTTATCAAGGGGCGCATACTTCATAAAGCAGAGAAAGCTGCAATGATTTCGTAAAACGATATTGCTAATCATAGCAATTTATATCATCTCACGCCCCGATCAATGCAGCAAAAAGACCATAAAGAATGAGAAAAAAGTGAAAAATTAAAGGATCGGCATCCGGCATCCTGTTTCTTCCCTTAGCCTTCGTTTTCCTGCAACTGCTGAATTCAAGACTACGTAGTTTAGTTTCTGTTTTGATTCAACGGAGTATCAGAATATTACCGGAAAGATACAACTATGACGTAGACGTGCGCCTCTTCCTGGGCATGCCGCAGCTAAAAAGCATTCGAGAGAAGAGTGCAGTTTCAACGAAGAGTTTTGACGAGGCATACAGAGTAGATGGCTGTACTGCCTGTTTTAATGACTTTCGTTTTATATTTGACGTGTTTGATAAAGTACTATGCGTGCTACGAATTATGTTTAAGTGGCGAACTGTTGAATATACTTTGATAATTAATTTTTATAATGCTCATTAACTTCTATGTAAATAAATGTAAATATTTTAATTCTTTATTAAAAGTTAAGTAAATAATAGAATTAGTATTCTTAAAGTAATTAAACGCCCACAACACACCTGATACTATATCAGAAGTGGGATAAAGATAAAGATAAAGAAAGTGTGATTGAACGTTAATTTTTAGTTTAACGTAAATGTTTGGATAAAGAATGAAACGGGAAATCGAAACCTTAATTTTAACTTAAACTTTGGATTGAACGTGATAAAGAACAGAACATTTACTTTTTAAAAAGTGACCTTTTTTTTTAAGTGGATAAACTGTATAAACTTTTGTGAACTGAACTTTTTAAAAACTGTTCTTAAATCTGAACTGTTTATTTATCTATTTTTGAAAAACTGTTGCTGAACAGCTGAATATAAGTGGTGAATTATAAAGTTTTTATTTATGGTGTGACAATCGACTATGTGGATTAAACCAAAATTTCAAGCTGGATAAGTGACAGGTAGTAAGCAACGAAGTATCTGCGAGTTCTGCGGAATAACCACGGATCATTTGTATGGAAGTTTCAATAAAAGATTTAGGATAATTAAGCATCGGCTGCTATTTCTGTTCTTCTAAGGTACGTACATTTTATCTTCTTATATAATGGTTTCATTGGGGGATATACCCAAAATCGGCGCTGCACTGATGACTGAAAGTTATACTAAAATTAAAATTCTGCATCGGTTTTTATTCGATGATAACGGCGATCGCAGGAACAGATGCAGAATAAGAAAGTTCCAAGGATTCACTTTCGCCATTGGCGACGAAAAATACATTGAAAAACAAAAAGTAATTGAGGACAATTTCTCGTTGAACGAACTAATTCTTATTTGTAATATATTAAATGTCCCTTTTGATGGGAACAAAAATGAAGTGATAGATCGATTACTATTACATTTGTGTGATACGGAGTTGTTAAAACAAGAAAGTTCAGAAAACAATTCGGATGAGGAAGATTCGGAAAACGAAAGTAGTGATAATGACGTAGAAAAAACTGACTCCTCTGTGCAACGCCATATAGATAATAAGTGTTATGAAAATGATTATGATTATGATGATGGTAAAATAAAAAAAAGTATAAATTGTAATAATGTGAATTCTGAAACACATGGTGCAGTTATTTCATTTAACGATTTCGAGAACAGTATCTCAAAATTTAGCGGTGAACCGCATGAAAATATTATTGAGTTTTTTAACGAATTTGAGGAAGTGTCAGTAATGTTTAATCTTAATGAACTACAAAAAATTATTTTTTGTAAAATATCTTTGAGCGGAAACGCTCTATTATTCATTAAATCTGAGAAAGCGCTACTTACTTACAAAAAATTAAAAAAAGCGCTTATTGAGGAATTTAAAACAGAAATAAATTCCGCCTCTTTACATGATATATTAAGTAAAAGGAAAATAAGAGGCGATGAGTCTGTTACAGAATATTTCTTTAAAATGCGTGAATTAAGTAAGAACGGGCATATTAATGATGCCGCTATCATGCAC